>CAUYON010055867.1:0-102040 GCA_963573935.1 Arctocebus calabarensis
GTATGTACACCATGGAATATGATGCAGCCTTAAAGAAAGACGGAGACTTTACCTCTTTCATGTTTACATGGATGGAGTTGGAACATATTCTTCTTAGCAAAGTATCTCAAGAATGGAAGAAAAAGTATCCAATGTACTCAGTCCTACTATGAAGCTAATAGCTGTCGTATGAATGGTATGACCCAACTATAACAAAAGAATATAGGGAAAGGGGCAAGGGTACAGAGGGAGAGGGGAGATTGGGGTGGAGGGAGGGTAATTGGTGGGGCCACACTTACGGTGCATCTTAGAAGGGTACAGGCGAATCTTACTAAATGCAGAATACAAATGTCTTCATATAGTAACTGAGAAAATGCCAGGAAGGCTATGTTCATCAGTTTGATGAAAATAGTTCAGATTGTATATGAAAGCAGCACACTGTACCCCTTGATTGCACTATTGTACACAGCTATGATTTAATGATAAAGATAATAAAATAAAATAAGGGTTTTAATGTTATCTTAAATTTTTTGTAACTTTCGATTTCTCAAAATAAGACCTCAAAAAATGTTACCTAAATAGTACAATTGCAATTCAACTATATGTATATATATGCCACATATCTACGACACACACAACACAAATATAGACAGAGAGAGAATTGGAAACATATATATCAAACTTTCACACCAATTTTTCTACATCCTGAGCAAATTAAACACAGCCACAACAGTGAATATCCTACCAAATGATGACAGAAATACTCAGAATAGTAAATTACGAGTCATTTTCTTCCCATTTTAAGTTGGATTATGATATTATGGAGAAGAACCAAAAATGAGACTTTTTCTTAAGCTGAATCAACCAGCTAATCCTTTGGTGATATCTTAATAGACACCACTTCCTTAGATTGCAATTAGTCATGTAAATAGTCATATCAACTGCTCAGCAAACCTGTGTAGAATCAACCTATGATAATATTTCTGTTTGTTTTTAATTCTCCCAACTAATTCTTGACTACCGGTCCCATTCTTCTTTCTTAAGAAGGTTCATCTCTCAGGAAATTATCCATGCCCATGGGTACACTGATACAACTATATACCAGGTGATAAAACAGGTAATGTCCCTTGACAGCCTAACAGACCATTCTGTATATAGAAATACATAGAAAAGATACACTGATAGCACAGTGAATCATTCATATGTATTTACAAATTGAGTACAGTCAACAATAAGAAAGGGTGTACTGTAATGTATCTGAAGAATGGAATTGGAATGTCTTAACACACACACACAAATGGTAAATGCTTGAGGTGAAGGATACTTCAATTACTCTGATGTGATTATTACAATTGTGTACCTATATGAAAACACTATGTGTATCCCATAAATATAAACATGTACAATTTTTATGAACTGATAAAAATTTAAAGTTTAAAAATTACAAATACATTAAAAATATATAACTTAAGATTAGCTTTTTTTTTTCTTTTTTCCTTTTTTGAGATAGAGACTCAATCTCTCACCCTGATTGGAGTGTAGATGCAATATCACAGTTCACTGTAGTCTCAAACTCTTGAGCTCAAGTAATCCTTCTGCCTCAGCCTCCTGAGTAGCTGGGACTACAGGTGTGCACTACTATGCCTGGCTAATTTTTTCTGCCTTTAGAAGAGACAAGGTCTCACTCTTGCTCAGGCTGGACTCAAACTCTAGAGTTCAAGGAAGCCTCCTGTCTTAACCTCCCAGAGTGCCAGGATTATAGGCATAAGCCACTGTCCCAGCCTTAAAGGTTGGCATTTTGCCTTATCTGATAAAAGTGGACTTGACCTAGTGTCTAAGTTATGCATGCATGAATACCTCTTGAATTTGAATTTCTGGGCTCTCAACAATGAATTTATTACACTGGTTTCTGCATACAAATGTCCAGCCCATTTAGCTTTTACTGTGATGTCTCCTCTGTTTGTTTATAAGTGCAATTAGGGAATCTTATTTTTTCAAATTGAGTTTGCTAGGTTGAAAGTACAGTCTTCAAACCAATGCCTTGAATTTGCAAATCATAGTCTAAGAAAAAAAAAAAAAAAACTCACTGTAGCAAAAGCCTGAAAGAAAACAATAGCAGTAAATTCTACTAGAGGCAGAATAGAATGTTCTCTATCCATCACTAAGCAAAAATTGAAAAATACAAAAAAAAAAAAAAATAGAAACAACTCTTAGTTCATTCTTAAGTCTTAATGGTAACTGGTCTGCATTTGTGAAGCTTTGTAACAAAAAGCTTTTGTCCATGACTTGTATTCATTTTAAGGTATGACAGTTCCAAAGCCTTGGTAATGTATGAGCCATCCTTGTTGAATGTAACATATTAAACAGTTCACTAGGCTTACAACAGTTCAGAATGTTAAAAATAAAATTGCACCAATAGCTCTCCCCGTCTTTGTGCCAAGGCGATACGAATGATTTTTGAATAAAGAAAACAACAGTGTTCATCTGAGCTTGCTAACAACACCAGTGACACATGCTGCTGTACAATATTCTGACTCTATCTTGAACACCCATTAGGGAGCATTATCATAGGCAATATTACATATTCAAGAGCTGACAATTGACGCATGGCTGGAAAAAACAGAAGATAGTGAAGCCACACTTGGGTTTTACTCTCTGGAGATCATTCTGCAGGCTGGATTTCTGCTCCTCCCTGAATCAACAAACTCTATGCCCCCACTTCGCTACATTGGAAAGAAAAAAAAAAAGCATGTTTCTTTTAGTAGCAAAATCAGCTATGTATTTGTAAAAGGATAGGAACAAACTTAAAATGCATTCTGACTTTACCTCTGGCATTTTTCAAGGGTAGGCAGTAATGATCTCATAGGGGCCTATAGTAATCAGTCAAATATGGTAACAGAGTACATTTCAGAGCATCATGGGTGCTGTCAACATACCAGGTCACCTCTCTGTGTTTACCACCTCTTCCAATCAAGAACTCCTGGGCACTTTCTATAAGGTGACAGTCTTTGATTTTTCCTAGGAAGAGTGCTTTTCTTACCAATTGCAAATTGACACACCTCTGTGTCTTGAGAGGGCTTTGTTAAGGAGATAGGCTGGCCAAACAAAGGAGAATGGTAAGTTAAAAATGAATGTGTGTGTGTGAGATGAGGGAGGCTGTGAATGGTCAGAGCAGCAGCAGATCAAGGTATGATTCTCAGTCATGGTGGTGATAAATGGTTTATGGGCAAGTGGCAATGTAACTGGAAGTGTCTAGAAATGCCAAGTAAAATCCTTAACTGAATGCTTTTTGGAAGCCAGAGGTCTCTCTTGCCCACAGTCTCAGGGAGAGAGCAATCCTCCTGTCCCCAAAGATTCCCAGGGCCTGAAGAATTCATTTGCACTCATCCCATTAAGAGCTTTTGCTCAGTACAGTGGCACATGGGGACAAGTTGTTCTGAGAAAGACGATAGAGCTCTGATAGACTGAGACGCGCTGAAGACAGAGTTGAATCTCGACAGTCTAATGGGCCCAGCGAGGCAGTAAATTTCACAGCAACTTGACACATTAATATAGAAGTACAGTCTGTTATATCAAAGGGAGATTGTCTTAGTCCTTAAGGGGAAACCAGCAATCCAAAAAATGAAAAGTGTGCACTAGTGACTTGTGAAAAATGTAGTTAACACCGAGAGCTGAAGTACAGGGGCTTACACCATCCCTGGTTTGAGTTCTCATCAAGGGCAAGCTCGGTCCTTCCTGGAGACCACATACCCCGTAATGTCCACATCTTCTGACCCAGGTTCTTAGGAATCTTGCCATCTTTGTAGCCAGAGAGAAGGAAAGCCGGCAAACAAGTTATTATTGGGTCCCTCAGGACAACGCAGGCTCTATCTTTCTAAAGCTATGGTTCCCCTCCTGTCTTTCTTCCACCATCATGGCTGGGAGTCTATTTATGTACCACTCCACAGGAAGAGGAAAAGAAAACAACTTAATTAACTAATAATAAGGAGACATTCTTGTAAATTAAAGAATGTCCACTGGAGAAATACGATGCACCTGTTTAAATGATCGTTATGAAGATTAAATAGAAAGAAAAATGGGCTGTGTATGTGATTTACTGCTCAGTGAAAATGCGGATTTCCACACCATCAGAATAGAAGTAAAACTCCTGGAGTCCTAGCAGTCAGGCCTGGAAAGTGATATGCGCAGATGGAGCTAGTTATGGAAGAAGAAGGAGATTATGTAGGCTTTTTATTTCATTTTGCAAATTCATTTAACAATGTTGTAACATTATATTCTTAAGGCATGCATTTTTAATAAACCACAGGAAGTGGGAGCTAACTTAATTTATTAACACCTTTTGCCTTTCTTGCTTAGTAATTATCTAATACTAATACTTTTAGTACACACACTTAATTTTCTACCAAGCTATAGCCAAAGCATAACTGGAGAGGGTGGTGCTTTCTTTCTTACGCCTGCGATTCAGTCCCTGGCCCTTGCGTAACAGAAAGTTCATTTAGTCAAATCAATGTGCGCTAGTCTGGCAGAAGAGTTAGCTCCTCAGGGGACTATTCCATCATTCTGTTTTTATTTTTGTTTGGTTTTGTTTCAAATAGTGCTCTAAAAGATATGTAGCACCGGAGAAAGGTTGGATTGAATGATACCAGCAGCTCTAGGTCTAGGGCATTGGAGCCCAGTCCAGGTGGTTTTCTCTCTACTTTGGAAGATAGTCTGGAAGACAGCAGATCTGGAGCAATAGAATTTGAGGTCTTTAAAGAAAAAGGCCCTAACTGTGAAAGACATTTGCCCTAGATTGTTCATTGCAACTCAATTTACAATCACCAAAATTAGATGTCCATCAACCCAGGAATGGATTAACAATCTGTGGTATATGTTTACCATGGAATATTATTCAGCCATGGAGAGTTTATATCTTTTGTATTAACCTGGGTGGAGTTGAAAGACATTCTTCTTAGTAAAGTATCACAAGAATGGAGAAAGAAGTATCCGAAGTATTCAATACTAATATGAAGCCAGTAGACAATCTCATTCATGATTCCTAAGAGAAAAACTCAATTCAAGTCAAGTTGCAAGGAGGGGGAATGAAAGATGGGAGAGAGAGGAGGAGTGAGGGGGACTGGTGTGCTCCTAAGTAATGGGCGCCATGAAAGGGTATAGGGCACACCTCTTGGGTGCAGGACACAACTACAAGAAGGACTCTACTCTAAGAAATACAAAAATTGTGACCTAGTTGTTTGTACCCTCACATTAACCTGAAAAAAAAAAGAAGAAGAAGAGCAGACAGCCTGCCCATGATGAGGACAACCCCTCACTCAACCCAGAGACCTAAGGAGAGCTGTGGACATGTGGACAATCATCCTATAAATCTCTGGACTGAATGAGACAAATTTGACTGAGATTTGTGAGAAATAAATCACCCATCCCTTAGCACCTAGATAGAGCTATCTAAGCATGAGCAAAACAAAGAGAAATGGCATGTAATTTTGCAAACATACTGTGTGTGTGTGTGTTTGCCAGGTAGAGGAGCACACACACAAGAAAGAAAGAATTATATGCAAAAGACAAAGGATCCTGTCTAGAATTGGAAAGGGAATGATTTTCTCATACTGTCTACTATAGACCAACATGAAAAAATTTCATTCACCTGGATTGAGGTGGAATACATTCTTCTTCATAAACCATGACAAGAATGGAGAAGCAAGATTCCAGTGTATTCAATCTAATATGGAGGCAGTAGATGATCTAACACAAGGTGGGGGCAGGGAATGAGGGAGAGTGGAGAGGGAGGGGTGTTCCGGCGTATGGCACACCTCCTAGGGGGTTGGGACACAATCATAAGAGGGATGTTACCTAACAAATGCAATCAGTATAACCTAATGCTTTGTACCCTCAATGAATCCCAAACAATAAAAACGCTCATTCAATAAAGTAGAGGCGTATACAAAAAAAAAAAAAAGAAAGAAAGAAAGACAGTAAAAGGAAGACAAGTAAATAAGTTGAATACCAAACATAAAAGCAAACTTGCATAAAGTTACACAAGAATTATCAAGAAATAGAATAGGCACTGCTAAAAAGTCAAAATGCTAACACAGTAGTAATGTCGAATAATCTCAGTGATACGAAAACCAGCTGCAACAACAACAACAAAATAAACAGGTTGAAGTGAGCGTTAGGAAGCCACTGTACATATACAAGATGGTCAGCGACTACCTACATATAGTAAGGTTAATTGGAACATGCAACTAAGCAAATGAACAGAAGATGTTTTCAACGATAAGACGCAAGAAAATTTTCGCCAAAATGAAGAAAGCAATGAATCAGAAAATTGGAAGCCCAGCAAAGGTTCCAGGAAATTTTAATATAGTCAGTATTAAGATATGATTTTCATTAAAGCTAATGAATTTTAGTAACAAACAGGTAATTGTTCAGTCATACAGGCAGCAAAGTAAATCACCTACAAAAGTAAAATCAGACGGACCTTAGACTTTTGCCATAACAATATTCAATGCAGGGTGGCGCCTGTGGCTCAAAGGAGTAGGGCACTGGCCCCATATACCAGCGGTGTCAGGTTCAAACCTGGCCCTGGCCAAAAAACTACAAAAAACAAACAACAACAAAAAAATATTCAATGGCAAAGGAAAATATCTTTATAGTTCGAAGAGAAACTTTGCTTGATCCAAAATTGTTAAACTCAGCTTAGTTTTTATAGTTCCCACCAGTACAGTATCATGCAAACGTTTTCATGCCCTTTCATGGTGGCCACTACTTAGCAGCACACCAGTCCCCCTCACTCCCCTCTCTCCCGTCTTTCATTCCCCTTCCCTGCAACTTGACTTGAATTGAGTTTTCCTCTTAGGAAGCACCAATGAGATTGTCTACTGGCTTCATATTAGTATTGAGTACATTGGATACTTCTTTTTCCACTCTTGTGATACTTTACTAAGAAGAAAGTTTTCAAATAAGAAAGAAATTAGGAAAGACTTTTAGAATGAATAAATACACACCCACACATACATACAAAGGTCTGACAATTATGTCCATGAACCTGCCTCTGTGTACTTAACGTTGGTATCAACGTACAAACAGCTTGGTAAAGCTTCTCATAGTTGTGTTTGTGTTCATGTGTGGCGGTGTCTTGCTGAGTGGTGTTCGTTACCGCCGCTGTGTGTTTTTGTGTGGTCACTGATGGTCATTCCTGCAATTGCTTTGAAAGGCGAACTAGGCACTGCCATTCATGCATAGCTTCCCCAGGGGAGGACCTTGAACATGACCATAGTAACATTCAGTGATGAGGTACGTGTCGGTAGCATTTGTTCTAGGACGAGTTCACCAACTTAGTTGACAGACCTCGTATTAACCTTATATCATAACAAAACTTAGTGAATTATTTTGCCAATCAAAATAAGTAACTTGACAAAGGAGAAGACATACTAAAAACAGATGGTAAAAGAAGAGCCATTTAAAAATAATTATGAGAAATTAGAGCCACAAAAAAATAAACAAACAGTTTATATACCTGAGTATATAAAATTAATTAACAAGTATCAAGCGGTGAAATGAAGGAAAATGGGGTAAAATGTAAATGCAATAGTATCTTCTTCAGTGGAGGGAGGCAGTTGGTGCTATTTAAATTTAAAGCACATTTCTTTTTATTTTTTCTTTCTTTTTTTTTTTGAGACAGAGTCTCACTATGTCGTCCTCGATAGAGCACCGTGGTGTCCCAGCACAGCAACCTCAAACTCTTCGGCTTCAAGAGGATTGTCTTGCCTCTGCCTCCCAGGTATCTGGGACTACAGGCACCTGCTACAATGCCCAGCTATTTTTTTGTTTCAGTTGTCATTATTGTTTTAGCTTGTCTGGGCCAGGTTTGAACCTGCCAATTTCAGTGAATATGGCTTGCTCTGTAACCACTGTGCTCTGCACGCCGAACCTAAAGCACATTTCTTTTTAAAAACCAGACCTACATACAGGGAAGCCAACCTCTTAATAATTTTCATAATCTTATCCTCTTAACAGTACAAGGATATTTTAAGAACTAATATATTTATTTAAAGGTCAATTATTCCTTCATTTGCACTTAAATTTCTTTTTCCTTGCTGATTAATTCAAAATTTAAGTGTATTAATACTTGTGTATTAAGTGTATTATTGAAAATAAAATATGATTTTAATTGTGTAAAGTATAATAATCCCTTAATCAACCGAGCCAGCCGGCTAACTCAATTGTGTTTATGTGTACATAGCATCCTCTGTCAACCAGAGATGGCTGTTTCAAAAATGGTTCCAACATTGGGTTCCCTGATAAAAGACTATTGCAGTCCAAAACAACACTAGTTGATAGGACTCACAAATTAAAAAGGCCAGAGGAAAGTTGTCAAAATAAAAACTTAAGACAAATTAAATATGACAGAGTTTTAATTGAACCAAAAATTTACAAATTGGGGAGCCCCCAGAATCCAGAGAGACCTTGAGGCTGCCACAGTGTCAGATAACATTTATGGACCCAAAATGGAAAGGCACATACAGAAAATGGAAATGAAATACAGAAATAGCTGGACTAGTTACAGCTCTGTGTCTACTTCATTTGAGCAGGGTTTGAACAGTTGGATGCTAGAGATTGGTCAAAACAAGGCTATTGTGATTGAGTCTCAGCTACTTGTGACAAGACGAAGGTACTTGTAGGTTAGAGGGAGGGTATGGTGGCTCATGTCTGTGGTCTCAGCTACCAGGAAGGCTGCGGGGGTTGGACTGCTTCAGTCCAGGAGTTTGAGACTAACCTGAGCAACACAGTGAGACCCCAATCTCCAAAACAAATAGACAAAAAATGTAGGTTATGGTGAGTTTACACAGTCAGGTAGGTTCCAGCTTACTAAGGTTAGAGAAACTTCTAGGCCAAACTTAAAATATGTAAGGAGGCGGCTTTAGGCTAAATTTAATTTAGTAATTCACTTTTTTTGGTCAATTTCTTGAGAGGATTCCCCAAACTTTAGAAACTGATGTCACTCTGTCACCATTACAAAAGTTAATTATTTGATGTCAAATTTTACTATGGTTCATAAGTGGTTCAGGGGTAAAATTCTCAAATTCTACTAGAAGAAATAGAACAACCGTGAGTTTTGTTAAGATCGGAACAAGGAAACAAAATAATAAACACTAATTAACATCAGATTACTCTTTCATAAAGGTTGGAAAAGAGGGGACTTCCTTATTATTCTAGAATCTCTTCAAGAGAAAAAAAAAAAACTGGTCTGTTTGGTGATGTATCTTCTTTCATTAAAGTTTCCATTTGATTATATCCCACTTAGCTTGACTCCATTTGGGTCTGGGCTGGTCCGTGGGAGCTTAATATATGAGCTCAGTCCAAAACAATGGACTCCCATAATTTTATTTTACATAGTGATTGATAGATCATCGAAGGCAAGATGGGGACAATTCTCATAGTGAGAAAATTGAAGTGTCACTAAGGAGGAAGCCCATCTTCTAAGACCTATAAAGATTTGAACTAAAACATAATGTTCTTATAGGTGAGACAGACAGTTTTGCTTAATTCATATAATTGAAGGAAATCAAGTACAGATTATCAGGAGTCTAAAGATAGTTGCCATAATACAAAGTTACTATCTTTTGCCCACTTTCTAGGTATGAAATGATTTTAGGATTCAGAATCCATTGCAGAAAAGAAAGTTGACTTCAAGTGAGAAAGAATCTTGTAAGATGCTGGCAAGTGCACAGTATCCCAAAGGTTGCCCATAAAGTTGCCATATGTAGGGAAAATGGGACTTTGAGGCTAAAATGTACCTTTATTTACAAAATATCTATTACAAAATTGTACAAAGAAGCGGCCAACACATACAGAATATTTTGTGAATATTTTCTAAAATCTTGTAATGAATATTTTGTAAATAAAGGTACGATTAGCTACAATTTCCCATTTTCCCTACGTATGGTGATTTTATGGGTGACCTTTGGGACATCTGGTATTCCTTCAGTTCTTTCCTAACAGACCTAGAGCCGTTTGCTCAGATACCCACACATTTGGAAAAAGGTAAATTGCGGGAGGCAGAGTCTGGATTAATGTGGATCCTTAAGACTGGAACGTCCTCCTATACCAGGCCCATGGAGGGTGGGTATGTGAATCTACAGACCCCTCTCCAGGAGGGTCGTTTCCCCAGTCCCACGTGTACAAAAGGACAAACAGTTAGCAGATTTACATTACTTCCATACATTACTTCCTTTATCTTTTTTTTTTTTTTTTTTTTGAGACAGAGCCTCAAGCTGTCACCCTGGATAGAGTGCTGTGGCATCACAGCTCACAGCAACCTCCAATTCCTGAGCTCAAGCGAATTGCCTCTGCCTCCCAAGTAGCTGGGACTCTTGCCTCTGCCTCCCAAGTAGCTGGGACTGCAGGCGTCCGCCACAACACCCAGCCATTTTTGTTGTGGTTGTAGCCGTCATTGTTGTTTGGTGGGCCCCGGGCTGCATTCGAACCCGCCAGCTCAGGTGTACATGGCTGGCGCCTTAGCCCGTTGAGCCACAGGTGCCGAGCCTGCTTCCTTTACCTCTTAACAGCCGCCATGGTGGAAAAGGCCAAGAGGAAATCTTGGCACATGCCCCACCCCCATCCCAGTCAAAATTGCAAATAAAAGGGCAGCGCCTGTGGCTCAAAGGAGTGGGACGCTGGCCCCATGTGCTGGAGGTGACCGGGTCAGGCCCGGCTCTGGCCAAAAATTGCAAATAAAAAATGAAACTTCCTCTCTGAGTTTCTCAGAGACTTAAAGAATCTTGGAGATGTCCCTGATATGTCTCCTTTTACTTTAGAAGTCTGTCCCCTACACAAGTTAGACGGATCACGGCAGAAGAGAGTGGGCTGCCACAAACACGACCAAACAGTGACTCTTGTCCATGTGCCAGATGTGGTATCTTTGCTACAGCAGATTGAAACAGACTGTGGGGCTAGGTATATGACCAGTGCTCTACTGAATGCATTCTTTTCCTTTCCTATAAGAAAAAAACAAAGAAGCATTTTATATTCTCATGAGATGAACTATAGTGTACATTCATGGTTTGTCCCAGGGCTATGATAACTATCTAGCCTTCTGACATATTTCGGAGAGACATGGACATTCTGCAGAATATCCCATTAATCTGCTGTAGCAATGACACTGTGTTCAATAAAAGAAATTAGCAAGGTGTGGCAAATACATAGGAGGCTCTGCTAAGATGTACACATGTTTACTCCACGAGGAAGGGTCAAAGCCCACAAGACTCAGAGGTGTACAGCATCAGTAAAAATTTTTAGGGAGTCAGGAGTCTGAGGCATGCTAAGACAACTTCATCAAAGCAAAGGACAAATTACTGCATTTTATGCCTCTCAATATTAACAAAGAAGCACAAAGCTTGGGAGCCCTCTGCAGGCTCTGGAGGCAGCAGACACCGTACTTGAGCAGACTGGTCTGATTTGTTGACTGGGTGATGTGGAATCTGGCAATCTTGAGACCTGGAATAGAAGGGTGCTTTGCAGACGTGCAGGCCTCAGGGCAAGCACCGCTGGTGCACAGGCCGAAAGACCAGCACGCTGCAAGGTTGGGGCTGAGTAGCAAGGGGACGATGCAACGTGAGGCTCACAGCAAGCCCCAGGAGGCAAAGGCAAAGATGTTTAGGGTTTTGCAAGACATCCTGCTCTCTCCAACTATAGGTCATTTACAAGGCAGCTCCAAAATTGCTGTTTTGTCCAGGAAGAGACTATCTGCCCACAGGCGATTCAAAGCCATGCAGATGGAGCTGCTCAATGTTATCTCAATTCTTCAGATACATCAAGTCGTGTTGGGCACTCCAACAGCAAACCGTTGTAAGATCCCAGGCATGATCAGAGGACACAGGGAGCTGCACGATCAGGTGGCCCCGTGACAAGCTGTCCACCATGACTGCAACTGAAGACGTGCCCAGTGGAAGGAGAACAAAGGGGTTGCTGTTTTTGTGGATGAGCCTGAATATTTTCCCCAGTGCGAGGACATCCTGGACAGCATTGCCTTGAACCCAGAGTACCCAATTCACAACAAAGGGCATGCAGGACCAGGAGAACCAGAGGATTCCGCCCCATTCTGCACTTTCCTGAAACTTCTCACCTATGGAATTGTTCATGGCCTCCTAAATTTGCCTCTTAGAAGTGCAGCTGAGGTGTCAACTAGGTGGAAAAGCCCTGAAAGGATTCTTTTTTCCATGGGTTGGTTTTTCAAGAACTGGAATATATTGGTACAGAAACCAAGGGGTCGAAGTAGGCATGCCCTACTTCGATCACCACCAAGCCAGTGATTCATCTGGATAATACACTCTTCCCATTCTTGCAACTGAGGCCTGTGGGTGACAGGTTGTGGTTCCCAAGATCTAACTAGGTTCTGGCTTCTACCTGGGAACACAGAATGAGCCCCACCACATTTTAAGCTATGGTTACCCTGCGATCTCTTCAAGTGCCTCCTGACATGAAATCAGCAAACAGACAAGAATTCACCATATGGACAGTGTCAACTGATTGTGGTCTCTAGAAAGTGGGAGTGTGGTTGCTGTGCCATAGGAAAGGTCAGGTTCATGTTTGGGGTTCAGGTGGCCCACAGGGTATCTCTTGAGGTTCAATGCCCATTTTAATGGTAAATGGACAAGTACACTGCCCACACCCTGAGAAGGTTATAGAAACCAGAACATGAACCCCTCAGGAATGAGGGTCCTGGTTCCATAAGGCCAAGTGTCTAGACCAGCAGAGATACTGGCTGAGATGGGGAAAGTCTGTAACAGGTACTGGTAGAGGAAAATACAAAATATCAAAGAGACCCCTGCAGAAGTGGATCTCTTACCCATCCCTCGAACCCAGGTAACCAGACCACTTCCAAACATGGAATGCTGCTCCCAGGTGGGTGGAAATGCTCTAAGAAGTGAGCAGACATGAGTTGAATAAAGAGTGGACCCTATTTCTCTGCTCCAGCTCCCCTGTATCTAGGGATGAGCCACCTGTTCCCTGACTTCCAGGAGCACCCACTTGACAGCAACTCAGAGCTGAGACCCCCGAGGGAACTGCTTCTCAGACAGGACTGCTGAGCCTAAGACTTTGTTCATTCAGGAGGAACCCGTAGCCGATGGCTAATTGATTCAGGAAAAGCAAGTCCCACCAGAGATAGGCCAAAGCTTCACTTGCAGCCAGGGCATGGGTCAGCTTTTCTTTCTGCTCAATTCTGCCTTCTTTGCTTCTTTATAGACGTCTCTCTATCCCAAAAGGACATCCCAGTAGACTTTCTGCAAGCAACTCTGTCTCTCGGATTCTGTTTCCAAGCAGCCCAGTTTAAGACAACCTGCCTAGACCTCTGCATAACCACAGTGCCACACTGGAAAATAAGCCTTAATTATGTTAAGTCACTATAATTTAGAGATTGTCTATTAGCACAATATAGTCAGCCCATCTTGATTTGTCTTTGAGACACAATGAATAAAGTGTGTGAACCCTTGACAGTGAATATACCCTCCAACAGTTATCAAAGTTTAGTGGAAAACTAGTCTGAAGAGGATGAATCCATTCACTTCTCTGAGCATTCTAGATTTTCTTTCTTTTTTCTTTTTTGAGACAAAGTCTCACCCCATCACTCTTAGTAAAGTGATGTGGCTCCACAGCTCATAGTAACCTCGGACTCCGGGGCTCAAGCGATTCTCCTGCCTCAGCCTCCCAAGTGGCTGGGACTACAGGCACTTGTCACAATGCCCAGATATCTTTAGAGATAGGGTCTCACTCTAGCTCAGGCTGGTCTTGAACGTGTGAGCTCAGGCGATCCACCCTTCTCGGCCTCCCAGAGTGCTAGGATTATAGGTGTGAGCCACTGCGCCCTGCTGAGCATTCTAGACTCTTGCACCAGCCATGTAAGAATGCACAGAAGTCATAGTCTTATACCCCAACTCCAAACCTCCTCCACACTCCCAATCTCCGGGCCGGGACCACTTTAATAAAGAACGCCTCAGTAGATGCCCTCAGCTCGTATTGAGGACGCCATGATTTGAATTGCTTCATTCAACATTCGTAACAACCTCGTGAGGAAAGTACAATTTATGTCTTGCAGATAAAGAGAAAAGAGCTTAGACAGCTTATGTAGCAATTCGGTGGAACCCGGGTCTTCCTGACTCCTAAAGCCCTGCTCCTAACCGTGACTTTACATGAATTATACAAATGGCAGTGCTGTGTCCCTGGAGGTGCTTGTGTGCACAGCACTAGCATTAAAAACAGCAGTTAAACAACAACCAGGGTCACGGCCCAAGACATCACTGTCCCTTTGTCCTCTGCCTGCCGGGTGCCCTTTACTCCAGAGCCTCTCAGAGACTGGCTTCCTTGGTAACTTAGCCTGACGCTTGCTAAACACTAAATGCGCTTTTTATAAAAGATTTTTTTTTTTTAAGTTTCCAAGGCTAAGGTAATTATCGCAGCACTTTCCATAATTCTCTGGAAGAACCAATATCTCCCAGAAACCTTTGAAAAACAACCTATTTAAAACCAATTTCCCCTCAGATCGTAGATTGCCGGTACTTCTCCTCCTTTTCCTCTTCTCTCCTGCTCAGATTTGCACAAAGCAAGATTGTTGTTCAGCAGAAATCTATCTCCTGTTTGTGATCCCTGATCGGAGGCTGTGCAATCTCCTGGGTGTGATGCCATAATCTCTTCCCCCCTGTGAGTTGCGGCAGAAATGATTCTGGGGCCACAGACAGGACAGGGTATGAGGAGAGCCACTTTGGAGAAAGGCAGGTGCTTGAACCAGGCAGGTGTTCTTAATCCCGACGAGCGGGAGTCTGGACACGAAACCACTTTCTCTGTCTTTCTCGCTCTCTCAAGAAATGTATTTCATAGACCGAGTGGTTCTTAAATTAAACACTGAAAACCTCTGCTTCATTACTTGTGGAGTAAAAGAGGACTTGCACTTTGTACCTTTTCTGTTTGACCTTTCCAGAGCAATATTAAGTACCCGATTCTCCAAGTTCTGAGAGGTTTGATACATGGCACCATGGTCTGACGATCTAATCAGAGGGTTAGGGAGGTGCCACTCTGAATCTTAATCCTCCACTGTGCTGAGCGATTTCCATACCCCTTGAAGAAATCAGTCCATCTCTCACCCAGTCTCAGTCTCCTCAGCATTAAAATGGGAGCAGGAACCATGCGTCACCATAGGCACCTGTACTAATTTGTTACTTTAAATATATAAGATTTTACATAACTGCTAAGTACGCTATCATTTTCTGCATTATCAGGAGAATAAATGGAAACATCGTTCCTGCATTTCCAAGAAATGTAAGGACGTATATGTCACTAGAGACATTTATGTGACTGTGTGTGTTTGAAGACGGGAAGAAAGATACTCGGGGAATCAGACTGAGGCTGGACAGTGGGGTGAGGCCCTGCCCAGCTCTGCGGCCCAGCGATCAATATGATGGACTCAGGTGAGGAACGCACAGTGAGCGGAGATGAGCTCTGGGAAGGAAACGCAGATTCTGTCTCTAGGCAAGTGTCCTTAATAGTAAAAAATGAGAGAGAAGAAATACAGAAAATGTGTGTGATATCAACAGAAAGCTATCTGAGGAGCAATATCAACTCTCAAGCTGAAGTAAGACAGAAGCCTCGCCCTGTGCTTTGAGTGAAGGGTATTTTCGTAACGTGGGGGAGGCTGTGAGCTGCTTTTAATAACGTGCGTCATCCTCGGCCATGATGTGGGGAGGGTGTGCGTGGGGAGGGGTGAGGAGAGAGGGTCCAGTGCACAGCTGTCCTCTGAAGACTGAGGGAGCTGGTGGGGGGAGTGGCCTAGGATGAGCCAGGGGTTTGGCTGGTATTTGAACAGAAGGAAAATTAGGGAGACCAAAGATCCCATAAACAGGAGATACAAGCAGAGGGCTGGGAGCCTGAACTGCTGAAATGCTGGGCTGCTATCCCAGCTCAGGCCTTGCCAAGACTTGGAACTACATGATGTATATCAACTGGGAGGTTGACCTCAGTGCACAGCAAAAGATCTATAGTGCATGAACCCTGACATACTTTGCTTAAGCTTTCTGAACGCAACCTGAGTCTTAGACCAGAGTTCTTTCTCTGATACACACCTCCCCATGTTCATGGGGTTCTCCAAAGGAATGGCCCAGCCCCTATAAAGAACAAGGAAAGCCAACCAAAACCCCACACAATTCAGAATAGACTGCATGGCCTAAGACCTAAGCAGGGCTGTTCAACCTTTGTTTTTGCTTGCTGTACATTGGAAGAATAAGAAAATGCTTTTTGTGATATCTGATATCACAGATAATGAAAACTATCCTCACAAAATCAGCATGCAGCCTGGGGGCCATAGGTTGGACACCCTTATGTCCTAGTGCAGCAATTTTCAACCTGTGGGTTGTGACCTCTTTATAACAATGAAAATACATCCTGCATATCAGATAGTCACATGACGATTCATAACAATAGCAAAATTATAGTTATAAAGTAGCAATGAAAATAATTTTATGGTTGGGGGTCACCACAACATGAGGAACTGTATTAAAGGGTCACGGCATTAGGAAGGTTGAGAACCATTGTCTTAGTGTGTCTAGAATATACTAAGCACACACAATAATGTGCTCATTTATTTATCTAAGAGTCACTGATTACCTCCTCTGGTGTAGGTGTCAGGCATACTGTAATACATAGAACACAGCCTTTCTTTGTGAGGAGATGACACACAAAAAGTTGTGGAGAATGAGAGCCAACAAGGAGCATCTGAGCTAGGGATAGAAATGGTGATAAGTCATTTTAGACAGAAGTGGGGGAATTAAGATAAAAGAGTGTCAAGGAGCACAAGGTATCCGATGTCTGGGCAGGGAGGTGAGGGCAGGTGTCTAGGAACAGGTGACACTGGGCAGGAGTCTGTGTGAAGATGTGGGAGAAGAGCATTCTGGGAAGAGTGAAGAGCAAGTTCACAGCCCTGTCGAGATCAGCAAGAGTATCAGTGTGGGTGGAGAGTCAATTATGGACGGACCGCAGAAGATGGAGCAGTGGAAGTGGACAGCGTCCTAGCTCTCAGTAACACAGACTCCAGCCAAGAGTTTGCGTTTGATTCCAAATGCAACAAGACTGCATTCAAGGGGTTAAGCTGCAAGATCACGCAGCCTGGCTCATATTTAAAGAAAAGGCACGCTTGCAGAGGTGGTAAACTCTGGTGGGGGCTGGGTAGAGAAAAAGAGGCCTGACAGGAGATTACTGGGGTTGGTCAAGTCAGAAATAGCTGACAGTTGACAGGAGACGGAAATGATGGGGTTTGAGATAAACTTTAGAGGTTCAGCCAACAGATCACCAGTGGACTAGGTGTTGATAGGGTTTAGGTAAATAAAATAAAGATGAGTTCCAGGATTAGGTGAGCCAAGAATGAATCAATCAGTCAATCCAAACAGTTAACTAATTGATTAATTAACAATGCTTATAATGGAACCACAAAACATTAATTCTGGGAGAACGAAAGCTTTATTAGACTAAAGGTGGGAAATGATGATCATAATGCTTAACATTTTAAGAGGATTTGTTTGTGTTAAACAGTGTGCCGAGTGTGTAAATGCAATGTCTCATTCATTTTTCTCATAACAGTAATGAGGAAAGTTGCATGTCGCCCCAACCTCTACAAACTTGGAGAGGTTAACAAATTTTATTAATGCCATGCAAATAATAAAGGGATCAACAAGGTTGAGTGCTCAGATTTGTGTGATTAACTGACTCTGGGCTGCCTCTCCACCTGTGGGCCTAACGGTCTCTTGAACACCCAAAGGGTCTGTGAGTTAATGAGAACTTACCTGCCATTAAGGTTCTTCACTTATGACCCATTGAGAAAGATATTAAAGAGAAAATATATAAAGCCATAAGTACTAAAATAAAAAAATGTTAAATAATAGCAAAATGACGTTTTTTACTTACAGGTTTGTGACAATATTTTTAAATAACATCCAGTTTTAGAGCACAGGTGGAGATAGTGCAACTATCCTATGCTACTGATAAATTACTAAATTCTCTTAAATCTATGCATAAGAGAATAAATTGAAAAGAAATACAATACTGGTAATAATGAGATGATTGAGTAATAATATTTGTATATTTAAAAATACACTGAGATACAGGTTTTGTAATTTAAAAATTACCATTTACATTCAACTTACAAAACACTTATATAACCATTTCCATGTCTGTAAATTTCTAATTCCAGAAAAGTTCCTTGTCAAATTATGAGTACCATACTAATTTCATAAAATCTAACAGACATAAGATATACAATAAATACTATCTAGCCAGAAACAGGGTGGGGAAAAATATGTAAGAGATAGGCTGGTTTAATTTAAGAGAGGCTGATGGTCAAGGGTGACTATCCAGTCTTATTACCAGGTTCAGGAGAGGTATAAAAATCTAGCTCGTCAAAAGAATACCACGCATGGTCTGATTTTTATCAATGAATGAATCGATCCATCAGTCGAGTCCCCATGCACTCATTTTGCAGACGCAACAGAAATCCACACTTCCAGTTAATGGCAGAACCAGCATTGTGCAGGTGCTTCTTTCAAGGCATAGCTTTATAACACAAAAATAAATCAATTTTTTTTTAATTTCTTTGAAATTGTTGGGATACATTTTGACCCGCACTGGGAAGCACCATTTTCAATACATATTATCAAAGCTTTGCCTCCCAGGAACTGAGGCCATTCCTGCTGGTGGTGGTGGCTGCTATTTGCGGCTTGTGTTACAGTTTGTAGGAAGGTTGGGAAAGAGGTGCCGTAAGAGGGTGGTGGGGTGGGGGAGGAAGGGAAAAAGCATATTCCGAACATGATCTAGGGAGAGGAGGATTTAAAAAAGTAAATTAAAAAATATAGCACGTTGTGCAAGTAATAAGATTTCTATAGAAAGCGATAGTGGAATGGAATGGGTCCAGCACCACATAATAAATGTGTCCCTGTCCTACTCCAGGAAAATCTGTGGGCAAGTTATTAACAAGCAGATGGTCCTCTCCAACACCTGTCTGTACAACAATCCTTTTATTTCTTTTTTTTTTTCCCCTCCTTCTTCTTTTTTCTTTTGCTGAATTGCAAGTTTCCATTAATGAAAATGCTGAAGATTCTGAAACCTATTTCAGCTCTGGGAGCTTCCTACGGATAATCAGCTACAATCCTAGAAAGATAAAGGCATCTGGGGAAGTTGGGTCAGGTGCTTATTTCACAGATGCCGCAGAACACTCTGAGTCCCTTAGAATTAGGACTCGGGGGTCTCCACAATGAAAGACAAAGTTTTTTTCATGATATTTAAAGGTCTTGGAGGAAATCAACACCAACACTTAAGCTGTTAAGGCTTTGAACATCAACAGGACAGAGGAGGGACCAGCTGGAGAAGTTTTTAATTGGCTGCTTTCTAGGGCTCTGTCTCATCTGCTTATGTTTCTCTCTGGGAACGACGGAGGTTAGGTATGCTAGGAGTCTGGACAGAGGATGCCTGAATTTGATTTGGCTACACATCAAGTACAGCATTTTCTAACAGCTACTTCCCCTCCATTGTATTTGGCTACACTTTCAATAGGTAGGAGCTACATTTTATGGTTAAGAGAAGTTGACTTGTAATCACCTGCATCTGGGTACTGTCCTGACTCAATCACTCATTGACTGTGTGACAAGCAAGCAATTCAATTTCCCAAAGACTGGGTTTCCCAGTCCAGTCTTATGGACTCATAAGAGTTTTTCTGCAAAATGAATAAGAAAACAAATATAAAATGCTTATCACAGTGCTTGACACAGAATTAAGTGATCAGTAAAATTTGGACATGGTGCCTGGACAAAGCCTGCCTAAGAGACCACATAATTTTGAACAGACACGTGTCTGCCTCTGGCTATTTTTTCCTCGTGTCTCTCTCATTCCTTCCGTTTCTCTTTTAATGAAAACTTCCGGTTGGAGCTCTGCCTTGTACCTTTGTGTCTGAACAACAATTATTCTATGAAGGCAAAATATCTCTTCATTCTTGTGTTGGGAACCCTAAGGAGAAAAAGGTAGAAAGAGTGAAAATGACAAAGACACAGAACTTTCTATTCACAGCTCCTCTTGAGTTTTCAAGGGCCAGAGTAAAAACCTCTAAGGATGTTACTCCATCAAGGGTTGTGCAGTGCACGGGCCCTGTAGAGAAGTGTGAGTCAGGGCGTGGGCAA
This sequence comes from Arctocebus calabarensis, assembly GCA_963573935.1. Classification (NCBI taxonomy): domain Eukaryota; kingdom Metazoa; phylum Chordata; class Mammalia; order Primates; family Lorisidae; genus Arctocebus; species Arctocebus calabarensis. Next base: position 20,187 of record CAUYON010055867.1, read on the forward strand.
CAGATTTTAGGAGGTGGGGAGACAGGGCTCTTGTTTCTATGATTAGGAGTCACATTAACCAAGCTGAACAGGGCTCCTCATCTTGGGGAGAATGATCTCTTTTTCTCTTAAACCCTAAGCACCATATCTGTCTTTCTCAAAGTATGTGAAAATGGCCTTTGGTTTAAAAAGTATAGCAAAATGGATCCACAGGAATTGGCTTCCCATTGAAATAGCTGTGCCATAAATGGAGTAGATTGCTTAATAGGGTTCTGGAAACTGTAATGCTTCCTCCCAGGTAGCTACAGCTGGTATTTTTGCTCACACAGATGTCTACAGCTTACCTCCCCAAAGCACTTGAACTTCTAGTAGCTCTACTACCCCTTCCCCCTCCACTCTAGTGCTGATTTTTCTCTCTTATATAGAATCTATGTAGACAGCATGTAGTATTTATTGAGGTACCATCCTTTTGGCTAAATATAGAACACAAGACATGTCTACTTAAAGAGTCTGATAATATTTAAAACCAAAGAAAGGGAAAGAACCAATATGCCACTTCATCTGTGAACTCTAAACTGTTTTTTCCTCGTCTTCTGGCACCATTCTGCAGACACCCTAACTTTAAAACAGCTTGATTTCGACTTATTATTACTATTCCTTTTCATAACATGCCATATGCAAAGATATTAAATAATGGAGGCACATTTTCTCATTGTTGCATATAATGAATAAAGATGAAATGAAAGAGTATAACACAGAAGCGTTTAAGAGAGACTGTATTTAACCCATCCCTAGAAGCTTTTAATATATAGCTGGCTGCCCAGTGATGAACCAAGAAACCTTACTGGCCTCATATTATTGACTCCTTCCTAGTAACAAGTTTGGAATAGCCCCAAACTGTATCACGACCAAGACAAAGGAAAGCAAAGAGCATATTCCAATCTGGGCTTTAAGAGCCTAAAAGGTTTTGTGGTAAGTATTGACAGTAACTACTGAAATAAATGATTAACAGCAAGACCTGGAAAGCGTGAGGTTTTACATAGAGCAGGTGACAGTAGAGATGCGAAAGGGCTGCCACCAGGGGAAGGCAGGGCCTGACTGTCAATCCCCTAGAACCGACAGCTTCAGGGCTGCAGAATTTGGGAATCTGTTTCTATGGGACATACAATATTTGTATAAAACATACAAGGAGTAAGCAAATATAGCACAAATATCCTTTCTATGTATGGGTGTGTGTCGCATGTGAAATACACATGTGCATTTAATGTTGCGTAGTTTTCTTTAATTCCATACGTTTGCACAAGCCTTTCTTGAGGCAGTCAAGCGTCTACTTGGAATGTCCTCTCCTCCTTTCTCTCTATCCTCATTTCTCTGTGTTTCTCAGGACCAAAGGTGACATCCTCCATGAAGCTTGTGTCAACAACTCTCACTCCATTCATGGTTCCATTCATTCTCTCCTTCAACCCATAATTATTCAATGTAGACCAAGTATCAGGCACTGTGGGTGGAGCTTGACTGATAGAAAAATAAAGTAGAGACCCAACCTTGCCTTTGTCCATGAGAAATTTGCAGTCTAGTTGTCCTCTGTCCAGCATCAACAAATGCCAAGCAGTTTTCCAGCACCTGCTGAATTTTACAGCAGTTCTGGTCATGCGTGTCTATTTCACCTAAGACACTATTAATTTCTGGAGGCTAAGAACAACTTTCTAAAAAATTGTTTCTGCATTCTCAGTTCTTGAAACACAGTAGGCTCTCAATAAATACTTATTTTTAAAGCTGAGGTAAAAGAAGCATTAGATGTTCGACGTCTCTGACAATAATTTCCCAGTTCACCATTTCTAAGGATGTGAAATTGAATATGCAACTCATCTCAACCATCAAAACAAGTATCAACACATTTTATTTAAGAAAAAAATTCTCCTTTTTGCTCCAAACAGTGCTTAGAAAATTGCATCAACACTTTGTAATATTAATCAAAAATAAATTGGTACATAATGTTTGGTGTGCCAAAAAATACATTTGCAGTATAATTTGTTTTTTAAGGGGCCACAGAAAGGAAGACATTGAGAATAGTCTGTCTTTGAATTTAACACAAATAAATCCCTGACAGAGCATTCTTTATAAATTGAAATTTGAATCAATTAATATTTGTTCTATCAGTTTGCTTAATAATGTGAGCATTTCCTTCCTCCTTCCCTCCCTCTCTTCCTTCCATTTTTTTTTTTCTCTACTGGATACTAAAGGTGACCTTTGAAACATTTTTCTTCACTGTATTTTGGATTTCATTTGAGAAGGTTTTCGCTCTCCTTTACCTCAGTCCTGAGTTTGAGGCAGGGGGCTAGTTTATTAGTTCTGTGATCAATTTTATCACTACTCAGCAGACAGAAAACCTGTACCACGGACAAACCAAAGGTCTCAGACTTAGAAATCAAACCCTAGTGGCAGGCTCACATTTCCTGTCTCTGATAGGCTTTGGGAGGCTTCACTTTACCAAAAGGTGAACATGTTGGACGCGCCTATGCCTACATCCTATAGCTGTGATTTGCATGTATTTTACACTAATGGGATATCTTCCTATTTAGTAGCACATTGGTCTATTTCGGTCTCTGTGCTGTATAATATATCCAGACTGAAACTGAGCTATGGACGACTCAAATATGTCCCGTTAGGGGAACATTTAGGTTATTCTCTGAGATATTTCTGGATAACCTCAATCCATGGTTTTCAAATTGACATAACTGAATAATTTTTTTGCTTTCAAATAAAAAAGAGCTCTGCAGAATACCACAGGAAATTCTTCCTCTACTCAAAGTCAAGTTCCCAGGCAGGAGAGTGTGGGGTTTGGAGCCCACCAGCCAGTGTTGGGGTTTCTCCCCTGAACCGTTTGGTCCCATGTGCTCCAGAAGCAGCCTCCAGGGTACCTACACTGGACCCTGGTGGTCCCACAGCATAGTTTGAAGAACTGAAAGAGTAAGAACAAAAAGTCTAATAATGTTTTCTTCTAAGAGATATAGGTACTGAACACACTGATCCAGAGATCAGGGAAGTCACTTACGGTACAGATGTCTTTAAGCAAATCTTTGGGTGCACTTTCAATTGAGAGACTTACAATGAAGACTCTGGGTGGTGCCTGTGACTCAGTGAGTAGGGCACCAGCCACATATACCAAGGGTGGCGGGTTCAAACCCGGCCCCTGCCAAACTGCAACAAAAAATAGCCGGGCATTGTGGTGGGCACCTATAGTCCCAGCTACTCAGGAGGCTGAGGCAAGAGAATTGCCTATGCCCAGGAGTTGGAGGTTGCAGTGAACTGTGATGCCACAGCTCTATTGTGAGCAATAGAGTGAGACTCTGTCTCTACCAAAAATAAAAAAATAAATAAAAATGAAGACTCTGTGAGTGACAACTATGACAACACCCAGAAGTCGTATGCACACGTGTACAAGCGGGGACGCTAAAGGCCAGTGTGGTCTTCCCAGCTTCCTTGAGTAGAGTTTCCACTCTTGTTAATTGACATGATAAATGGCTGGAGTTTATGTGGCATAAGATGGCCTGTAAGAAGGTCTTCATCACAGCAAATTTGTCTTCCCAATTATTTTTCTTTGAAGTGGTACTATGGAGTACCACTTCAACTCCTATGCATACAATCATATATAATGCCTGACCACTAGACAATTATTTGGGACTATATCCTATCCTTAATTCAAAGCGGATGGTTTATATACTGACATTTTTTCTACCCTTTTTTTAAAGACTGTATTTCTTTGTTTTGTTGTCCCTGTATAAAAAAAGAACCTCAATATCAAGGTAGGGAAGGATTTGAGTGAGGACATAACCCTTAGTGTGGAGAGAAAGAGGAACCTTAAAAGCAGTGGGAGGGGACTGTCCTAGAGGCAGCAAAGTATTCTCAGTGAAAAGTTGGGAGAGGAGCCTCCGTAGTCTGAGAGGAAGGCAGAAACACCCTCCTTCTCAGTACGGTTTCTCCCCTGGGTCTGTAGAAGAGAAATGGCTGCTTCTCCTCCTTCTGCAGCAGCCACACCATTGCTCGCTCAGGGTCACCTTCATCCACATGTAAATAAGTGTCCTCTCAAGCTTGGGAGGCGGAAATTTCTTAAGTGGGTAACAGTCACTATTGCCAGTAGCAGCAGCCCTCCGGACACCCCCCCTGGGAGGGAGCCTCTTCGGAGGACGGAATATGCATACATATTAAAGACTTTGCTCAGCTGGTTGGCTTCAGATTTCTGCGGAAGAAAACCTTTCTACGAAACATCTCTGCAAACACAGCCAACACTTGTGTTCCACGGGTGCTGCTTGTGTGGACAGCAGAAGAACTTCTGGAGTGCAGTACCAGAGTGTGATGACCACACAGGTAAGTGTCATCTGGTGGCTGTAGATGCTGACCAAGCCAGGGTCAGCAAGTTTGACTGTCACACCACCTGTCACCAGAATGTTCCCTGGCTTCAGATCTGTAATTGGCATGCATGGTGAATCAGACCCTGGCGGTCTCCACTGCTAAGCCCGGAGTACCCTGTGCAGTAAGTTACTAGACCTAGTCTATATGATCAAATACCAGGGACAGTTTGGGATGTGGCACAGATGTCCATCTGTCCAACAGAAGTGAGATGCTCAGAAACCCCAGTACCTACATAAGGCCACCCCTCAAACTGTGCTGATGGGAGGGGCTCCTCTAGTTCCTCCTCTGTTCAGACTCTTACACTCTTGGGGGCTACAAAGTGGCCACTGCAGGGTTCACTGGCCTTGTAATCGTCCCCTTCAGCCACTGGCTCATACCGAAAGGTCGCCATTCTTAGATCAGCGCAGATGCTTAAGCCAGGCCGAGAGGTGTGGGGGTGACCCAACATCTGGCTGGAGCTAGTTCCTATGGGCCAAACATTGGGGCTCAGATATGACAGTTGGATGCCACACCTGACGGTGGACACAGGACACAGGTTAGAGAGGCCTTCTCACCCCTACCCTTACCACATGGCCAGCTCTTACATACTGTTAAATAACAAAGTGTATGAATAGATAAATACCCAGGCTATTACTTTTCTCACAACAGTTAAATTCCTGAACAGTTAAAGACATATCATGCTTCATAAATGTCCAGTGACTAGTATCATTCTTAAATTCAGTAGATACTCAGGAAATATCTGTTGAATCAAAGAGTTTACTGTTTGTTGTTTTTAGAGATGGGGTTCCTGCTATGTTGGTTAGCCTGGACTTGAACTCCTGGGCCAGGGGATCCTTCCACCTCAGCCTCGACTGAGTAGCTGAGATAGCAGGTGAACTATGCACCCTGTTTAAATAGTTAACTTCACAAAATGTGTTTTCGATTTCCAGTACATAGTATGCATACATATTAAGGAATTTGAGGAAATTAAATAATAATATTTGATCCAAAGAACTGATAGTGACTATTTGGGGTTAACAATTAAAACAAAAATTTCTGGAGCAGCACCAGCCTCCATAAACTGCCCCCACAGGAGCACAACTATGAAAGGGTCCCTTCCTTCTGCTCAGACAGCCTTCCTTTTTTGCAATTCTACCTCTTCTTGGGTCCTGTCCCCACCCCCTGGGGCGCCGGGCTCTGTTCTAGCTCTCCGCTGTGATTATACAGGGCTCCCTGTTTTGAAATTCCACCTAATGTTTCTTAACAAGACAACACCCCATAGTTACATAACCATATATCTCACATTTTCTACAAGAACCCAGTTTTAAAGTAATCAATCTTACTTCCCCCAGAAATGCACTCATTTGTCAAAACACGTGTCTTGATTAGAAAGTATGACCATTAGATCCGTGCTACCAGGTTCTCCTCCCTCCTTCCCCGCACCTTACATCCCATCAAAACCACTGCTCTTTCTAAAACGATAATTGAAGACTATCTGATAAAATGAAATCTTACAAAGTAGAAAATGACTTGACCAGCACTGTTGGTTGTATTTTTCGGAAGAGGCTTAATGCAAAGCCACGATTTCTAATTCCAGGAGAGGTGATTGGTCCGTGAAGATTTCCCTGCTACGGAACTAACTCCACCTTCACTGACTATAGACACAAATGACTCACTCGTGTTTCTGTTTTCCAAGTTTCCTTATATTCTTTTCCTCCAAACGGGGTGGGGCTGAAGAGGTGCATTTATGTGTAGGTATCTACAAGAGAAATTACTTGTAGAAGAGGTCACGGCATTTTGGTGGCACACAACAGCCACATTGCAGTAGGTTACTGTGTCAATATCTCCCTATTGCTATTAGTGCTCTTAATCATAAATATTCCATGCATTCTCTATTCCCTGCAGGCACCATGAGTCATGTCTGCTCAAAAAGACACTGTTCTCACAGGCTGCCACTCACAGCCGTCGTGAGAGACAGACACTTCAGCATTCACTATGCAAGTGTTTACGGAATTCACAAACAGAAGGCAGCTTCACACAGATGTCAGATTTCCGTAGATGCCTCCCAGAGGTACACAGAGCCCACAGTGGACTATTTTTAGTCCTGATAATTAATATTGAAGGAGAAAGGGAGGAGGATGAAAATGGAGCTCCAGCAAAAAGGCAATTACCATCTATACCATCTATTCTCACCTGCGAGATGTGTTATTGTCAAAGAAATAAAATGAGAAATCCTCCCCAACCTATAGATTTTTATACATGTCCCTTGAAGTAGATGTTTAATTCCTCGTCTTTAAAATTCTAAAAATAGCTTGGTCTCATAGGTTAATACATGCAGCCAGTATTATACCAGCTTGGATTTTACCATTACAAAAAAAAAAAAATCTGTTTGTTTCTGAGTCCCAGAAAGCAAAAGCTTGCTTCCTCACACATACGGAATAATCAGGATTAGCAGTGTTGCAAGAGAGTTTTGGCCATGCCTTCCCCCTCCTTTGTTTGCATTCCCCAATGTCACATTTGTCAAACATGTCCCCACTTCCTTGCAACTCCATTAGAAACGGGTCTTGCAATTCTACCTCTGTGAAGACCTTCAGATTGTCTATGGACTCATCCATGTTCACTGAAGTCACAGACCAGTGGCGGTGGTGGGGGGGTGAGGGAACTGTGAAAACAAACAGTCCCAACCCAGCGCCCCACTGGTACGCGACTGTTTTAAGTAAGTGCACTTTGGTTGCATCTAAATTAAACCCATGAGGAAGTGAAGAACAACCTTAGTGTCCTTTGAGGTCCAGAAATACAGTGAAAGGGGGTTGGAACTCTAATGTCGTCTGACAAAGGGGATCTAATGCAGCACATGCTCGTTCACTGGCCCAGAACCCACGGCTTAGTGCTGACCTCATGGAGAAACACCAGCTATTTTTATTTCTTAATTCAATTCTCTTTTTAACAGACACCCTGCTCTATCTGGGGTGCGTCCTCTCCTTCTGGGAATTCTGTGCTCTCCTTACTTCTGTGAAAATTGTACAAAATTTTCCCTCCCTCCCCATTCCCTCCTTCCATCCCTCCCTTCCTTTCTTTTTGTGCATCCTGGTTAGAGTACCATGGCGCCATAGCTCTCAGCAACCTCAAACTTCTGGGCTCAGATGATCTCCTTGCCTCAGCCTCCTGAGTAGTGGGAACTACAGGCCCCCACCACAATATTATTCTATTTTTAGTAGAGACGTGGTCTCACTCTTGCTCAGGCTAGTCTCGAACTCCTGATCTCAAGAACTCCACCTGCCTCAGACTCCCAGAGGATTACAGGCACGAGCCAACGCACCTGCCCCCCAAATTCATTCCTTTCCTGAAAGCTGCTTCTCTTCTTCAATCCTACATGTAATATTGGTCTTTCTCTGGGTACCCCAGAAATATTGGCACTGTCCATGGATCAATGCTCCAAAACTGCCTAGCCTATACTTTGCCAAGATTTACATTTGTATATCCCACGTTTCCTCCTGACAGACCATAGAAATCTAAAATTCAACACATGCCAAACTGACCTTAACACCTTTCTCCTTTGAGCCAATCCCTAATCTTTGCTCGTATCTCAGTCACTGGTGTAATCATCTCTTGGGTCTCTGGAGAAGGGCCTGTATGTGCCTCCTCTGGACTCCTGCTCCACCCTTCATCACCAGTTCAAGGAATTTCATCTCTCAGAGAGTTCTTAAATCCATATATTGTTCTGTATCTCTGATCTCTCTCCTCTGGTTCAAAGTTTTATCATCACTGACCTGGATACCTGTAGCAGTTTCCTTAACTATCTCTCTGTTTCCATACCTTCCAATCCAGTCTCCCTCTGCCAGAGACATCTTTCTATGATACAGTCTGAACTATATCATTGCCAAGTTTAAAACCTTTCAGTGATTTCCCTTCATTTGAAGAATAACACCAAAACTTAGCGTTGGAGGGCGGCGCCTGTGGCTCATCAAGTAGGGCGCTGGCCCCATATACGGAAGGTGGTGGGTTCAAACCTGACCTCAGCTAAACTGCAAAAAAGAAAAATAGCTGGGCATTGTGAGGGGCACCTGTAGTCCCAGCTACTCAGGAGGCTGAGGCAATAGGATCACTTGAGTCCAGGAGTTTCAAGTTGCTATGAGCTATGATGCCAGGGTACTCTACCTGGGCAAGAAAGTAAACCTCTGTCTCAAAAAAAAAATAAATAAATAAAAGAAATTTAAAAAACAAAGACCTGAGGGTAGTACCTGTGGCTCATCGAGTAGGGCACCAGCCCCATATACCGAAGGTGGCGAGTCCAAACCCTGCCTTGGCCGAACTGCAAAAAACCCAGAAAAATAGCCGGGCATTGTGGTGGGCACCTGTAGTCTCAGCTACTCGGGAGGCTGAGGCAAGAGAATCGCCTAAGCCCAGGAGTTGGAGGTTGCTGTGAGCTGTGTGACACCACGGCACTCTACCAAGGGTGATAAAGTGAGCCTCTGTCTCTAAGGAAAAAAAAAACTTAGTGTGGTATATAAATGACCCCTTATTTTCTATCTGTTCCCATGGCTGGCCAAAGACTACATTCCGTCTGGAGTGCTGTACTCTGGCAATATTGTCCTCTCATATATCTTGTTCCGTAACCTCGCTAGTGTTATTACACCTTCCTATCTAACTTGATCACGTCTTCTATTCCAGACAGAGCAATGACCTTGAATGCTGTAAGAGCAAGCTCCAGATTCTTCCCTGTTGGAGTTCCCTTAACACCCGTGATCTATTGGGCTAGCTTTATATTGAACTTGCAAAGTGATAAGATCCTCTAGAAAGTAAATGCCATTCGATCAGGGCCTTCATCCCGCTCACCATCGCACACTCAGTGCCTGGAATACCAGTGCATTTGTTGGCAAACTTTTCCAAAGATTCATCTGGAAAGCAAGCTCCAAAATACGAAGATATGCAAGAAAGAGTTCAGCGATGTAATAGATTAGGCTCCAGACCTCTCTCCTCAACCGTTAAAGAAAGTCCCTGAAAGTAACGGAGCTAGTTGAGGAGTCTTAGTTGGAGAGCCAAACTAGTCTCTTCATTTTTTGCATTTAATTCCCTAAGAAAATGCTAGAAGCAATCCATGCCTTACTCTTGAGTTTTCCTCTCATTTCCTCCTACATCTGTCTGTCCACCACTAACCATACGGTCCCCTGAGATTCAGTCTGGGAGTCTCTGTTTTCCTTATTTACTGCTCTTCCTCTGGGTTTGCTCCTTCATGCCTAGAACTGCAGCTATCATGTCCTATGCAAAATTCGACAATGGTCCACTCCAGCAGCAACTGCCCTTCTGAACTTTGAGCCATTCCTCAGAGGAGGCCGGTCTGCTCTCTCCTGCCTATCCCACCATCAATTCAAACAAGACATCAAAATAAGATGTATTCTTTCCACAAACCACCCCTCCTCATGACTCCTGTTTTATTTGATGGCACCAACATTCTGAATCACTCAGCCTTGAAAATGCAGAATCAACTTTGTCATCTCCTTTTTCTATGCCTCCCACATTTAATCAGGAACAACAGCCTTTTTAATTAATATGAATGTGGGGAAATTAACGAAGTTTTCAGATATGACAAGTAGTTTGGTTTAATTGATGTGGAGAGTATATTAAATCATAGATGGCCCATAAGACCAAAGTGCAGCATAGAATCAAGTGCTCTGGAGCCTTAAATTCTAAGCAAAGAACTTGGAATCTATTCAAAAGGACACTCTGAAGGTGGTGAGTATACTATTATACAAAATGAGTTTTAGTAAAAATTAATCTGGCCCTGGCATGTGGAACGTTTAGAACTGTGCAAAGGGAGTGTTTAAAGTAAAATACAAAGAATTACAGCCAGGTCACATACTAACTGTGTGATTTGGGAAGGTATTTGCTTCTTTGAGCTTAAGTATCCTCTCTAGAAAATAAGTATATGAATATCTGTTGTAGATAGACACAATGCATGCAAAAGCCCCTCAAAAGTCACAAACTTGTTGCCATGGTTTTAAGAAGAATTACTACTAACCAGGGGGTTTCCTTAATTTTTTGACTGCTCTGCCACTAATCCCCAATACAACTTAACCTACTCCCAAGGAATATAGAGATTATTCCTGGATATTCTCCACCTTAATCAATGCCCTAATAAAATCTGTCTCTAATCCTAAATTTAGCCCCTGAGCTCCTGGTGAGCATAGCCAAAGTTTGCCCATTGCCAATCTACAAAGCATAATTAACATTGAACACTTGGGACACTCTCAATATGCATTGGCTGGAATGAATGAATGAATGAATGAGGCAGAAGCCTTGTTTGCCAGTGACCAGTTTCCTTTCTACCCTAGTTAGCTTTGCAGCTATTTGAACAGCAGTGTACTTCTCTAGTTTTGTGAGCACTTTTGAGTTACCCTTGGCACCTGTAAGCACGTATTATCTGGTACTCAGGTCCTTTTTCTTTTTTCCAAGTGTCCTCAAGTATACTTTAAAGCTGTTTAAATTGGCAGAAGGAATTTCCTCTTCTATCTTCAAGAAATAAGGTAATCAGAATGCTTCGGTCCTATTTACATTAAAAGTTAATGTCTTTATTTATTCATCTACTTTTATGGATCTATTGTGCCTTCCTAAATCCATCTTCAGCTCTTTGGGTTCCTCTCTGGACAGACTTGCCCTTGCTTAAGCCGGATATCTATATAGAAATGGGCAATTAGCAGCCGCAGGAACTGCCTGTTGGGGAGATGTTCTTCCTGCTCCCGGGATGGCAGCTGTCCAGGCCTCCCAGACAGAAGCTGACTTCCTTGACCTTTGCCTGCTCTCTTTAGATCTCTGCTGCCTGATTCCCCCTGCCTTGCCTTTCACAGGACAAAGTCTGGCTGATTTGGCTTTGTAATTTGAAGGAAAAAGCAGCAGAGTCAGAGGATTTTCCTGGAAGAGCTGACCCCAGGAGGCCCGAAATACCCCCACCCCCATGGCAACATAAAAGAAAGCTTCCTTCCCTACAAGCATCCTCACATCCGTCTCCAAGCCTTTCTCTGTTCTCCCACCTTCTGGAACAATGTGATTGTGACTCCACTCTGGAGCCAATTAGGGCATGTTCCTAAAGTTAGGAGCCCGAGAAAAAGAAAACAAAAAGACATTAAGAAATGCAATGAAAAAAATTTTTGCAAGTGAAATAAAGAAAACTCTCTTAGCCTAGAGACTGAATTGATAAGCAGATGAGCAGTGCCCCTCTTCCCCAGCCCTTTTTATTATTTCTATTAGTACTTTTACAGCCAATTTGGAGAGGCCATATGTAGAAATTGCTTCCCAGGGGTTTGTCTATATTAAGTTTCAGTTCCATAAGCAAGTGTGATATACCTCGGAAGAAAGATGTTACTTTTTAGCTTCTGATGGAATTTTGTTTTCAGGAAGGCTTGAATTTTCAATCTTATCACTAACGAAGTAAGTGACTGAAGTCACTAGCAGAGGGCCTGATTCACTGGCAGATGCCCAGCAAATGATGGGGCATGTACTAATTACTATTATTCTTACTAATATTCTATAATTACTAATATTCTGTTGTTAGCATTATCATTACTTTGACGATTAATACATGATCATGAGTGGAATACATTATAAGGCAGCTCGAATCCTTATCCTTTCCTCCTTGTTGCCAAGAAAGAGGATGGACAGTCACGGGTGGAAGAGCCCCCAGCCTGTAACACCCGGCATCATGATGCTAGTGGGGCCGCTCGGGACAATCCATGGCTAGACTGTGTAGGCTGTTGAAGCACAAAGTAAGGAGAACAGAAAATTTCCCAATGAGTTTCTCTCTCTCAAGACTCAAACACTCCCTTGTATGAGTAGTAGGAGATAATCGATGAATCCTGATTGGGCCAATTAAATTCCTCAAGGTCTGTGGTCCCTGCGTCCTGGTGTTCTGTCTCTGTCACTCCTAAGGAGCTGGTAGGAGAAGGCCATGGTGTGTACTTGAATCACATGAAGACTGGAGACCTGGCCTTAAAGCACCTGCTTTCCTGTACTGAGGGCACATCACGTGGCGGGTAGGGTATGGCTTCTAGAGTCAGATTTGCTTTATGACTCCAACTCTACAAGTTCATTTACTGCACCATCTCAGGTAATTTACTAAATCTAAAGCTATTCTAAGACTTTTGAAAAGTGACCAAGACTTTCTGACTCTGTTGCTTTCAATTGGACATGAGAATAATAACAAAGCTTATTTGGTTCTAACATTGGGTAAACAATGCAACTCTGTCTTATGTGAACCAACGGTATTGATGTGATTATAGGAAGGGGTAAATAAAGACTGACTGGTTCTCACTGGTTGCTATGGTGGAGCTAAAAAAAGTAGATCCCATAAAGACATGGAGTAGATTGGTGGTAGATAGAGGGAGGGAGGAATAAACTGATATTGATTAACTGGCACAAATATACAATTTGATAGAAGAAACAAGTGCTTGATAGATTGGTAGGATAACCATTATTTGCTAAATCTATTGTATATTTCAAAACAGAAGAGAATAATTCAAATGTTTTGAGCTTAAAGAAAAGACAAGTACTTAAGGTGATGGATATCTCAATTATACTAATTTGATCTTCACAAATTTTACAGGGTGTCTATGTAAAATTTTAAATAGTTGACTATTTGAAATTGCTACACGAACTTTATGTATACCCTGTATGGATATATTAAATCATTGTGTGGACCCCCAAATGTGTACCTCTATTATGCATCAATAAACAATACAACAAAAAAGACTTTATGGAAAGGTTAGGTAAACCAGCACATATATAGGTTGGACATAAAGTTTGTGTGTAATTTACTATGTTAAGTTATTTTAAATTATACACAAACCTTATGTCCACCCTGTGTGTATATATGTATGTGTGTGTGTGTGTGTATCCTAACCACAATGCCTTGGAGAAAGCACAAGCTCAAATAAATCTTACTTGCTTGGCTCCTGTGAGCCTTTGTGGATCTGTAGGAGCTTCTAGTAAGTAGCCAACTCCTTGCATCTTCAGATACACGTTGTGCTTAAACACACCATTCTGTGTCTCTTTTTATCATTTCGACCAGTCCAGGGATGCGGGACTGCTATTTTCATTTCTTTCTAACAGTGGAGGCTGTTCAAACCCTGCCACTGAAGCATGTTTTCTTGTTTTTAATTAAGTAAGGCTTTACGGTACCGGATCCCATAAAGCCCAAGTAATAGAGAGGAGGTTAGTCGGTTGAACCAAGACTCCAGGTGTTAGTCCCAGCTTCGCTGATGACGCTGGGCAATCTAGCTCGGTGTCACATTGTGGAGTAGAATTAATAAAAAATGATTATTTCGCTCTTTGCAAACATGACTTGCGGCTGAAATAATCAATGATAATAATAAAGGAATAGAGTCTCTGGGGAGTAAACTGCCCTTTATCAGTGGGAACAATACTGGAAGCCAGAGCCCTCCTGAACTCTCTAAACGGCTGTTGAAGGAATCTGAGTATTCCAAATAAATGGGTGAGATTACTCCAAGGGAATCTTCTGATCACTAGGGAATACCCACATCATCCTGCTCCATTGTAGATATCCATTTTGTCAAGAATTCTGATTTTTTTTTATTATTATTATTACTACCACTACAGCCTTGGTCCAAGATCTTTGGTGCTTTTCTTGAATATTCCAGCAGGCACCCAACTGGGCTCCCTGCTTCCTACACAAGCCTTTCTTTCATGCTCATGGTGAGAGTGATTTTTGTTTGTTTTTTTGTTTGTTTGTTTGTTGATAAACCAAGAACTGATCCCATTCCTGGCCCTTGCTGTGTGCAGAATCAGTACCAACTTTTATGGTATGCCAGGGCTAGGGGTCTGGAAAAAAACTAATGTTTTAAGACTGCCTACTCTTTGTCCTGACAGAGTTACATCATTCACCCTGATGTAAGAACAAAATAAGTTTTGTTATTATTCTCATGTCCAGTTGAAAGAAACTGAGATTCAGAAAGTCTTGGTAATTTGTCAAAAGTCGTAGAGTAACTTTTTGAACTCATATTGTCTAACTTGAAGCCTTATTCTTTCTACCAGGCCTGACTGCCTCCCTCACGAGATATTCTATTGGTGGCAGGCTTCAGATAACATGTCTAGCCTCATTTGTTTCTCTGTCTACCCTCCTGCTTCCTGCAGAGAAGTAACACCAGACAACCCACAATTACCCACTGGGATGTAAATATTCAGGCCCCAGGCCTCTGCAGCAGAGGCTGTGCCCAGCATAGCATCATCCCCGCTGCTCATCTTGCAGTGCTCCATTGCAGCCAGGCGGAATTCCTCTTCTTCCTTTAAAAGATCAGCTGAAATGTCGCTCACCCAAGAAACCTTCTTTTACTCCCTGAGCCTGGTTAATTGTTCCTTCCTCTGTGCGACTTTATAGGAGCGATGGCCCTTTCATTCATACCTCTGTGTTAAAGCTACATTATCAATACACACGTTTCCACATCGCCTACCCTCATCTCTTCCATCCCTGAGAACTGTCCTATCCTTTTCTGTATCTCTGGGGCCTGGCATAGTGCAGGGAACTTGGAAAGTGCTCAAATCTACTTTGAGTGAATGAGAACAAATGAAAAATAAAACAGTAATGCCAGAAGTTCTTCTGCTCCTGGTACTGACATTGGTCTGTCTTTGTAGTAATGATCTGATCACATACACACGTGCACGTACACACACACAAGTACTTTATTCTCCTTTTAAATTCATATTAGATTGAGATAACATTTTTCAAATAAATTTAGCAAGAAAAATGCTAAATCAGCTCTGTGTAAATCAAGCAACCAAGCATATGCGTGAGGATCAATTACTCTCTACGAAAGCTTTAGAAAATAGTATTTCTCCTGCCACCCAGCTAAATTACCAACCCACCAACTCACTTTGCAGCACCTGGGACTCCTGCTTCAACCCCTCCCCTCCCTACTATGCAGAATCTTGCATCATGGGGGCTTCTTAGCTGGTTCTTGAGGTCAGTTAGACAACCTTGCCGAAAGCTCTCAAGAAAGAATCAAACTTCTGTAATATAAATATCTGCCTCTAAATCCCTTGTCAGTTACTCTTTCTTTTGCAGTTTTTGGCTGGGGCCGGGGCCAGGTTTGAACTCATCACCTCCGGTATATGGGGCCTGCACCCTACTCCTTGAGCCACAGCTGCTGCCCCCTTATCAGTTACTTTTAACTGAGGTTTTCCCTAAATGGGGCGCAATAGGAAAGCTCCATCCATCTGACCCTTCAGCAGCCCAGTTCTGGGCTTGCCTTCTCCATCAGTGTCAGGGTTTATAACACAGCACACTGGATGGAAGGGTGTGAGACCTTGGCCCAAAGTAGGACATCACATCACTGTCTCTAGGAACAGTTGATCGCCCAAGAACTCAACGAGAGCAGCATTTGCAGTAACTGCCGCTGACGACGCCGCCTGCAAGAAGTGGACAGGGAGGCAGAGGTGCCATCATCTTTGTCATCACTCGCAGCCAAAGAAACCACATCATTATTTCTGAAGGAGACTGTGGCCAGACATTTCATTTGAAAACTGTCATTTTACAAATGTTTAATTACTTCTCAAATGCAAAGGATGACTGCAAATTTGTGATCTGTCGTGTAAGAAGCTATCAACCTCAACCTCCTTGAGTCACTGGAAAGAAAAACATTTTACACAGAAAATTAAAGTGGTTTGATCACTTTGTATTCAACAAGATGGTCCTGTCTTCTCTGCCGCTTTGTTCTCTGATCTTATCTAGACCTCAGGGGAGATTTCCCGGCTAAAGCCCTCCCTGCTATGCTGGGTCCAGGTTCTCAAGATTTACGATAGTTCCAGCTGCACAGTCAATAAATCACCTGGAAATTAAGTTCTGTTTTTAATTAGGGGACTCCATGACTTTTCACTGGGATTCTTTGAAGATTAGCACTTTCTGTTTCCATGGGCAAAGTTGGAAAGAAGGTAGGATAGTTTTTACTGGGGGTGGTTGCCATTTCTAATGATGCCATGGGTTCAGTTTACGTTGCAAATATGAGTAATTTTGGTCACTAGACTTAGATTCAAAGGGGACACAAAAATGAGTCAGAGGGAATCCCTTCCTGCTCAAACACTGCTGGTCCCTTCACCAGGAATGTGCTCCACCTCCCCAATTTCCCCGACCAAATCCACTGGGGCTGGGAAGAATCTTCACATTCACAGGTGGTTCCTGTACCAGAAATAAGCACCTCCTCCACTGAGTTCCCACAGCCCTATCCAGAATGTTCCCGTATTGAGGATAGTCAATGATTCTGTAATACAGTTACGGCTTTCTTCTCTCCTCAAAAAGACCCTAAGTGATTTGAAGACAGGTTTTTATCTTATGAATTTTGCATTGCTCCAGAGAAAGCATGCAGTGGGCACTGGAAACACGCACGTTATGTTAATGAAAGAGCAAATCCCTTCAACTAATATTGGAATGGAAGTGTGTGGGGAGGTGGAGTACAATTTGAAGTGGAGAATGATCTCTTGGTATGATGATAAAAGCCAGAGGCTCTCCAGAGTCCACTGAGAGAAAAGTAGGAATTTTGCTGGACAGATCAGTCAGCATTAGCATGACACAGGGTTCTGATTTGCCCAGGACTGCAGCGTTCCCCAGGAAGGGAAAACCTGGCAAAGTCCCAGGCAGGGCTTTAAGTGTTGGTCATTCTATGCAAATCTGAGGCTCACTTAGGATAGCCAGGGAGGAGGCATTCTGCAGAAGAAGGAGCCTGTCCAAATCCAGGGAAAGCTGCCACCGTGCTTCTTAAAGAAACACGACAGAGAGTAGAGTCACTATCATAAATGATATTCATGGGTGTAGGGGACACAAGGTCAGAAAGGAAGGAGAGACATTGTAGGGTGGGCCCAGGGAAAGAGGCTCACACATCCATCATTAGGCAACAGGAGGCCTTGAACCAGGAGTGGAGACGTGAGCAGCGATGCATCAAGATCTCCCGGCAGCTTTGGCAGCTTCGTTTTGACGTTTTGCTTCACTCCCATCCTCAGAATCTACCCATGGAGGGAGGTATCCAACATTTTTATTTCACTGCTTAACATTGGAGGAAGAGGAATGGCCTTGAGCCATTCATTAAATACACAAACACTAACAAAAGCTGATTAGCCAAAGAAACAAACAAAAGCCATGCATACTTTCCATGTTATTTGGTAGCCAACACCACAGATAAGCAAAAAATATCCCACACAATCAGTGTGTGGCCCCCAGCTGCATGTTGGACGCCTGCTGGGGAGAGATGATGCTGGTTCAGTATCTACCAGCTGCCAAGCAAACCGGCTTCTCCTCCAGTTCACCCAAGTCTGGGATCCACTAAGGAGTGTGTCATGAAGAACAGTGAAAGCACGTCATTCTCTCTTGCACCCAGTGTGTTGTTGGGAAGTCTAACTGTCTGGGATCAGCGTACCTGCTTCTTATTCATCCCACTTGACCTCCTTCCACAAGAGCACCTCTGAAGACGCGCTCAGCACGGGAGCCAGGCCAGCACTCCCAGGTCAAGGGCCTACCTCTGATTGGCATGGGGCCTGGGCAGAGGAAGGAGAAGTTCTGCTTCCTCTCGTAGAGTTCTTTTGCCAATGCAGAAAGCTGTAGTCTAGGCGGCCTGACCTTGGTGTTTGATAATTTATACTGTTGAAAAAACGTATAATAACTTTCTGCAAGTTTCTCTGTGGCTATTAAAGTGTATGGTAACCAGCTTTATATATATTTACTAAAGGTTAAAGAAGAATTGCTTATAGGGCTTTGTATTTCATCAAGAAGAATTTAAGATGACATTCAGGAAGAATTTTCTTATGTTACATTTACCCGAAAAAAAACTATTGAAAAACTACTTTTCCTTGTAAACTAAAAAGCTCTGGAGGTTTTAACTTTTTTACTAATTCACTATGTACTCAACAATGAACAAACACTTATTAAGTACAAGTGTATAATATGAATAATTGATATTAAATAGATATTAATATCAATACAACTTTCAATTTTGTAGCCCAAGTAAAGTGGCAAACTAAGCCAATTTTAAGTCCCCTGGGTTTTTTTTTTTTTTCTGAGATAGTCTCACTCTATAGCACTGTGTAGAGTGCTGTGGCATCACAGTTCACAGCAACTCAAACTCTTGGGCTTAAGGGACCAACTTGCCTTAGCCTCCCAGGTAGCTGGGACTACAGGCCAGGGACGTGCCACAACACTCAGCTAGTTTTTCTACTTTTTGTAGAGGTGGAATCTCACTCTTCCTCGGGCTGGTCTCAAACTCCTGAGCTCAGGTGATCCACCTGCCTCAGCTTCCCAGAGTGCTAGGATTACAGGCGTGAGCCACTACACCTGGCCGGCTCATCTTTTTTCTCAAGCTCTCCATGAAGAGCAGACTCGAGGCGCATTTGATCTCTAGCAGCTCCTCAGTGTGCTAATTCAGTCACACTCCATTCATCAGGACTGGAGAGGTCTGGGAGCGGAGATCATCGCAGAGCCTGGAAGCTGGAAGTTCATAACAGGGCAAGGACAGAAGACAAATGCCAGCAAGATAAAATGGGTCAAATTGAGAATAAGTGGTCACAGCACAAGCAGAAACTTCCGAAGCCAAGGGAGGTTAAACCAGAAACAAATGATGCCCTGGAGGATTGAGAGACTGCAGGAAATGGAGACAGAAGTTGCTGAGAGAAGCCTCTTGTTCACAGCCAGAAGGAGCAGGTGCTAGTACAGGGCCTGGCTCAGGCGTGGAGGATGGGTCGGTTCTGCAGTCCAGCCTCCTATTCTTTGCTGTTCTTTGTGTAGGAAATTCTGCCCCGAGAGAGCCATAAATGCTCCCTAAGTGGCTTCTCGCAGGATTCAAGGCACAGCTTCAACTCATTCTAGACACCTAATCAGAAGATAGTTAGTTAGAGGAAGTTTGAGCCTAAGCAATGCAGTCTGAAGCTTATTCCTGGACAGTGTCACATTTCCAAAACTGTGATTTAAAATTACATCAGGCAGAACAGATGAAAAGAAACTGGAGAAAAATAATCTCCTTTCTAGCAGAGGAAGCGGCGTGGCATGGGTCACATTACATTTTAGGTTCCTCTTGCCTCTGAAGAGTGGGCTGATAGCTGTGACTCCAGGAAAGCAAATGACTTTTAATCCTGCTCTCTCCTTTAAATACTGCATATTGGGTAGACTTTTGCCAGTTTACATATAGGATACACATCCTTTTACAAAAGCAGGAGCTCACTGTTCAGAATCCAAATCAGGACATCCTCATTGAACCTTAAATCAATTCCAGCAAACCTCAAAGACAGCTACATTTTCAGTCTATTGCATAAACTCAACACGTGTGCACCAACCAAAACAAAACCAGCTAATTGATTTTGTACAGCTAAGCGTTCCCTGGTGAAAGAACTCTCTTGGGAATTTTCTCTGCTGAATTGTTGGAACTGTCTCAAGAAACCTTCTAAGGTCAAGGAAATAGATACTGGAATCCCAGTAGGTTGTCCCAATTCCTTTTTTTTTTTTTTCCTTTTTGAGATAGAGTCTCACTCTGTTACCCTGGGTAGATTGTTGTGGCATCATAGTTCACAATAAACTCAAACTCATGGGCTCAAGTGATCCTCTTTCCTCAGTTTTTCTATTTTTATTGTATTTACTCATTTATTTATTTATTTATTGGAGGTAGAGTCTTACTTTGTCACCCTTGGTAGAGTGCTGTGGTGTTACAGCTCACAGCAACCTCAAACTTTTGGGCTCAAGTGATTCTCTTGCCTCAGCCTCCCAAGTAGCTGGGCCAGGCACCTGCCACAGTGCTCAGTATTGTTAGAGATGGGTCTCACTCTGGCTCAGGCTGGTCTTGAACATATGAACTCAGGCAATCCACCTGCCTCAGACACCCAGAGTTCTAGGATTACAGGAATGTGCCACCATGCCCAGCCCAGTTTTTTTATTTTTAGTAGAGACAGAGTCTCACTTTTGCTCAGGCAGGTCTAAAATTCCTAAGTTGAAGTGATCTACCCACCTCAGCCTCCTGGAGTGGTGGGATTACAGGTGTGGGCCATTGCACTCGACTGGCCTCTACTTCCTTGCATAAAAAATCTTAAGAGTGTCTACAAATGCTGAATGATAAAAAAGATAATGGCATTTTAACTGGCCTGAGAGGGAGCAGCATATAACACCTTGCACTGAGTTTAGATAACACATGTATCTTTACTTGAGAAAAATAGAAATATTATGATCAAGGCATGTTGAATGGCTGCAGAAAGACAGATTCTAGGGAGCCAAGCTATGATTGCTGGTGAAATTCCCAGCATCACATTGCATGTAGGCGTGGTTGCATGGAATGTGAGAAAGAGCGGTGTTTTGAGATCTTTTTGGTATGCCTTGCTGTATTTGTTGAGTTTTCATGTGCTTATTTTTAGAAGTGAAGTGTGCTGCCAAACACACATTTTCCATCTAGTAATCAGATCACCAGTCAACAAAGTCGATCCTTGTTAACTTTAAAATGGATGTGATAAAAATAAAGGATGGAATTCATGACTCTGCCCCTATAGGGAAGAAGCATTAGAGCCACCCCAAACATGACCTCATCAATGTGCCCATTCCTCTCCACCATCATCTGCTGGTGTTTTCAAAGGATCCCAGGGCCTATATCACCTTGGGTCCCCAGACAGCCCTATGCTTTGTCCCTTGACAGATCTGCTGCTTTTCTTTCCCCCTGCAAGCTCCCATCAGGTTTTTCTAAGCATGAATTCCATTTCCTCATGAAGCCCTGCCATCATCAAAGTCATACTGTTTTTTCATTAATAGTTAAAAGAATTCTGAGTAACCCCAAGCTAAAGCCCTTAATTAATAAAATTTAAAAGTGAAGTCCAAGAAAATTGGACTTAGTCTAGATTACATAAGCTGCTAGTAATGCAGGCATTCTCTTCCCTTTACCCTCCTTGGTCCTTTGCACAGATGAGCCTTATGTTACACTTATCTGTGTGTGTCTTATTATCTTCAACATGGGGCCTGTCTCCCACCAGGAACAATATGCTTCCATAAGACAAATCTACCTGAAAGGTTAAATCTTGAAAAACAAAGAAAAAATGCCTTCGAAATTTTAATCTATTTAATTGGGATGAATAAAGGAACATACACCTTTGTCTCAAATGCTACCTGCATTCAAAAACACAATCTTTAGAGTAACATTGGTGATAGATAGGACAGGCATTTCTCCTATAATAGTTGATGTGAGATCTTAAAAGATAGAGGTTATATCTGAGAGAATTTAGACATATGGAAACTGGTTTTCATCTTCCTAAGTTGTAAAGTTGTCCAATAACATGCTTAAATTCACATTTTCATCATTAGTTTAACAAATACCTCCTAGCTTTCGTCACTGTACTGAGTGTTCGGCAGTTTTTACTGCCAAGGCGCTGATTAGCTGCAGTATTCCATTCAAATTAGAATGTGACACATTTATTACACATATAAATAACGTACCTATATTTCATTCGATCTAGATTTAACAAAGGATTGAAAGTAGGTAAAACAGACTTTGGGCTTCAAAGCCCTATTTATTTATTTATTTACTTATATGTATTTATGGCCTGGGATAGAGATGAGATAGGTCAAAAATAGCAATTTTTAAAAAGAAAGGGGACTACTGGATTTTTTGCAAGAACCCGAACCCTGATAGTTTTCACCTCTGATGGAATTGCTATAACGAGGAAAAAGCACATGAGTTTGGGTCTGTTGGAAAGTGCTTAAGTCCTTGTTTTCTCAGTAGTCAGTGGTGGAATCATGCACATTTGCACCCTTTCTCTAAGTCTTGGTTTTCTTCTATTTATAGGGTTGGCATTTTTCTCAAAGACTTGATGTGAGATTGAAATGCAGTTGCCTTTCTACGTTCATGGGTTCCATATTAGTGGATTCAATTAACCACAGATTAAAAATGTAAAAGAATATAATACACCAATAAAATACTACAAACATAAAAATAATATGGTATAGCAACTATTGGCACATAATTTACATTGTATTTGGTATTATAAGTCATCTAGAGATGATTTAAAGCCTACAGGACAATGTGTATAAGTTGTGTGCAAATACTAGGACATTTTATGTAAGGTCAGTTTGGTACCTGCCATGGTCTTGGCTCCAGTCTTTCATGGATACTGAGGGACTGTAATACATACAAAGCACTTAGTGAAGTTCATTGCAGGAACTCAATTAATGTAAACTCGTAGTAGTTTTAGAAAAAGAGCCCATAGAGAAAAAGAACAGTAGGCAAAGTTCATGTTTCAGGAACAGGAGAAGGAGAATAACCAAGAGAAAGAAGGTGAATAACCAAGAGGAAGAAGGTGAAACCAAGAAGGTGAATAATAAAGAGAGACTGAGAGAGAATGCAAAACATAATAATTGCTAAGGCAAAAGCCACCTTTGCATGTGGTATGTAGACAAAGTAGCAAGAGAAAGAGTAGATGCATACAGACTATACTTGAAAAAGGAGGTCTGTTCATGGCTACACGGTTCCTTCAACACTTCTTAGAATAGAAATAAAGATAGAACCTGGAATTTTTTTTGGTGGGGGAGAGGGATATTGATCAACCCAGAGTAATTCTGTCTATGCTCAATAAAAACATTTTGTTGGACTTTCTATCTCAGTCTACCTTCATCGTTGGAGACAAGGCTTGCAATGTGTAAAACTGGGCATGAACTATACTTATTAACAGAAGACCTTGGGCAGCAAGAGGAAACTCACCTGGTCATTAACCAGTCTCAGGATTTTCACACATGCATAATGGCTAAACTTACACACAAATGAATAAGAAATTTCACCGCTGGCACGACTGAAAACTAGTCTGCTTTTGACATGATGCCACAGAACATGAGTTTTCTTTCTTTACCAGCCATGGTGAGTTCTATTATATCTATTGAAGAGAGCAGTCTGAACAAGGTCTACCTTAATATAGGAATTAGATCAACTTGACTAATCTATATTTTTACAATATAAAGATAGAGGCTTACAACCTGTCCATCTCTTGTATTGCCCTCACTTTATAGGGTCTTGTGTAGAGTAGACCAAGGCACTTGCAAGCATCATGTGCCTATCTTTTGGAGCTCTTTGAAAATGGCAGCATAATTTATTAATCCGTGCATCTTAGAAGGGTCTACTAAATGCAGAACACAAATGTTTTCACACAATAAACGAGAAAATCCCAAGAAGCTTATGTCGAACAGTTGGATGAAAATATTTCAGATTGTATATGAAGCCCACACTATGTACCCTATGATTGCACTAATGTACACAGCTATGATTCAATAAAAAAAAGAAATAAAATGGTAACATAACTCTATATATCCATCTCCCTCATTATGCTGTTAGTAATTTAAAGATAGGTTTAATTTGTACCTATATTCCCAATCATTTAGTCCATGTCAGACCAATAGGAGATATGTTATAAATGTTTGCTGAGGGACCAAGCATCTTCTATCTCCTATGGAACTCCGTGCTATGTAGCTGTTTAGCTTTCTGAAGAAAAGCATCTCAGTTGGTATCTAACTCGATATTTCTTGGCATGGTGCCCCTATAGAAAAGAAATGTACAAGTTTGTGGTTTTTCATCCCGCTGTTCACTGTGGAGTTCAGTATTATTACCACCTAAGCCCTTCTGCAAATTCATGTCTAACGAGGTAGGTGAGACAAAGTGGTTGCTCCAACAAAGTGAGCTTTTCTAATCTCCTGACCCAAATTAAAAGTCTGCTAAAAGTAGAGGCTATCCTGAAGAAGGCTTGACTTAAGGTAGTACATGGCAGAGCAGGTGACCTCTGGGTCCTGGAAGAGCCCAGCTCTACATGAGTGCACGAGTAAGCAATGAAAATGAATCCAGGTGCAGGTGAGCCCACGTGGCCAATCCCCAGCAGTCCTGCGCTCATCTGGGCTCTGATAGTGCAACATAAAATGCACTTAATAAATGTCTGCAGCAATATGAAAATAGAAATAAATAACCAGATATTATTTAGGAGCCTTAATAGAATTTAGGGTGGAGCTCAAATTCTTAAACAAAAGTCCAAGCAAAGCCAAAATCTAAGATGCCAGTCTAGAAGTAGTAAGAGGCCAATATAATAAAATTCAGCATCAGAGAAATGGCAGAAATGGCAGGGTCTCAAACCTGCTGAGCAAGGGCAGCTTAGGCTATGGGCTAACTTCTTTTTGAAGCTGAGGTTCAAGGGCAGTAACTGTAGACACTGAAAGGTGGAGGTTTCCACGCCCTGAACAGTTTTATCAGCAAGATTGATTTGATATTCACTCAGACAAAGGTTGGCACATTCTTTCAGATATTTTTCCTACTTTGAGAGAGCACTGGCTATAAATTCAGAGGTGGACTGGACTGAATAATGAGGCTTGAGAAGGTCTGATTTGCCAGGATTTCGGGGAAAAAGCAGAAATAGGAAGGTCACGCAACTGAAGGAACTATTGTATAATCGCAAGTGGATGAAGATTGTCACCCAAATAGGGTCACAAGAGGAATTCAGCTTTAAATTCCACTGAAAAAAATCTGGTTCTTTTTCTAAGTTTAACGACCTACAGAAATAAGAAACATGTGTGGTATAAATAGGTCGTATGCATCTGACCTAGTCATCAGTCTTGGTGATAAACTTGGTTAGTTGATGGTGCATCAATGAAAACCAAATTACATAAATGATATTCACACCGTCTGGCCACAAGGCAGCTAGAAACTCAGCTACATTTTTCTACTAAGATATTAGAAATTGTCCTTTCTTTTCTTTTCCCTTTTTCTTTTCTTCTTCTTCTTTTTTTTTTTATAGATTGCAAAATTGGATCTTTTTTTAGTTCTTCTCAGGAGAAGGGCCTAATATTTATGAAGCTTATTAGTGAGCAGACAGCACTTTACCTGATAAATATAAACTATCCCCAAGCCTCCCAGCGTCTTCCTTACCATCTCCCAGGGGAACAAAGCACAGTTTTTACACATTAAATTAAACCTGCAGTGCTTTATCACCATGGGTCCTGAAGGGGTTGAATGCAGTGTCAAGAAAATTATTCAGAGATTTTTTTTTTCCTCTCCACTTGCAGTTCTGTAACCTTAATTTAGTATATCTTCACATTCACTTCTTCTTTTCTGAAAAAAGCTGGTAGAGATGAAAGTCAGGATGCATGATACAGAAAGCGTATTTGCCTGGACATACGATAGGACTGTGGTGCGATGAGTCTACTTTGCAATGCCGGAATATTTCCAAGGGAAGTCTGAGGCTGCCTTATCCCCAGGCGCTGGTGCTATGCTGGCTCAATGAAGGGCAAAGACACACGAGCTGGCCAGGATAGGCCCTTTCTTCTAGCTAAAATACCAGGATAATGTGGCAAATACATGGATGGTGCTATATTTACCTTGAATCCCCAGATAATTGCTTTAATTTTGCATCTCACTTTACTAACAGGCATCTATTCGTTGAAAGGTTTCACAGAGGCTTGTTTAAATCTCGATTTTAGCAAAATAATTTTCCAAAGCATCATTCATCCGCAGACAATTTAGAACAATTTTATTAAAAAAAATAATAAAAGCACTTACATCGACCTTAAAAATCTGAACATAGCGTACAGGTAACTGGGTGCGCAGAACGCTCATTTGCATACACAATCAGGCTTTTATGGAAGTATATGCCCAATTGTGCATGTAAAGACAGGTTTTATTTGCACTTTATTGCTTCAAACAATGGACAGCGTATATCCTGGGGGTCGATTTCCAACGTGTAGCTTTCTAAATTTACCATTTCAGCTTTCTTTTCTTTAAATGCGAATGTAGCCTAAAAACTGCTTGCTCTGGTTCAATCTCCTGCTGCTTGGTTCTGTCTGGGGAGCATTGAAGTGATGACTTATGATCATAATTCTGTTGCAACCTTCTTCTGGCTTCCAAGGACAGAGGGGTAAAGTGAATAGGAGAAATGGTGAGAATTTTAAGAAAGTGTTGCTTGTTGACAGCAAAGATTATCTTGCTTGATAAAATCAATTTTGATGACAGCACAATCTGAGATCTTCCTTGAAGTTGATTTTACCAAGATAATAGATTAAGTATGTCTGACAGCTAGAGTTTGGTCAACAAAATATTTTTTTGTCAAATTTCTCTGCTAGACAAGACATATATTACGAATTCTTGCTTTTTCCCCTTTGAATAAAACTCCAAGATAGAAAGAAAAAATTATGACAAAATATATTAGAAGGAAGAAAAAGATGAATCTTTTTCCCCCCTCTAAATTGTGAGCTTGAAAGAGGACTTTTCAAATAAGTCCTCGTCATTCCAGAGCCGTAACAGCATTTAACTAAAGTTTTTGTTGTTATTGTTGTTACTGTTTTTTCTCCTTGAGAAAAAGAGAAAGTAAGTTGAAAATAGAGGAAGTGTTCTGTGGAACTTCTCGAATCCATACCAATTTCCATTTGGCAGTGGTGGAGGGGGAGTTTTATTACATTTAACGCATATGCAGATCTTGTCCTTTTAGAAAGGAGAATTTGGATTTTCATAGTGTTTGCAGGAAGAAGGCCCTGAAATAATTGCTTGTCACTATTAAACACCCCAAAAATTGGTCCAGAAGGACCAGTATATACTGTACGTAATATTCAAGGGTGATGTTTCTCTGTCACTGTTAAAAATACATATTGGATCGCCAAACACAATTGTACAGAACTTAAAGCCACGGAAATCTCCAGGAAAATGTTCCCCTTTGAATGTGCACTCTTCCGCACAGCTCTTATCTAACAATAAGGAAGCATTATACTCTTAGCTTTGCATGCAAAATTAGACAGAATTGTGTATTCTGGTCCTGAGTATAAGAGCCCAGCTAATCCTTACTAATGGGTGGGTTGTTAATGGAAAAATATGATTTCACTCTCTAGGACCTAGTTTTGATATCTTTCAGGATGCGAAAATAGGACTACATAATCATCAAGGTCCAGATCTAATACAATTATCAACCTATTCACTCTGTGATCCTACTCTTGAAGTATGGGCTCAGACGCAGTAATAATATTTAAGTGTGCATCCCTTTTCCCCTTATTTTATTTTAGAGTGAGAATGAGGACTCAAAATATACATTAAGTTAACTGGGGCTCTCATATGTTGTCTATGTTACTGAGTAACTTTTATTCTCTGAGTAACTTTCAGGCATAATCATGAGAGACGCTGTTGCTTACCTACCCAATATCTCCTCCCACCACCTCCAACATCAATAACCTTCTTTCTTTATGGCCAGGACTACTTTCCTCTAAAGAAGGTCAAATACTAGAAGCGTACTCTCTCAGACTCCCTTGAAGCTAGGCTGGGCATAGACAGCATATTGAACCCTAAGTAGCAGACCGAGAGAAAGTCTAAGGGCAGGTATCTGGAAACATAGGAGAAAATCCCCTTTCCCTTTATTCTTCCTCTACATATTGCTGTGTTCATGTATTTGCCTGCAATAGCTACTATCATCTTTAGACTGTGATGGTACAAGCTGCATAGTGAGAAAAGATGGGAAGAGCTTGGGTCTTCAGGCTATAATTGCAGCCCTGACTTCTACTCCTTCCCTCCATATTGTCTTACATGTGATGATAAATGTCTTTCTTATTGAAAACCTTTTTACTTGGTATTGGAAGGAAAAACTACTGATGCTTCTTTTACTTGGAAGAAACTCTATCAGAGGCCTTGTTCTCCACTTCCCTATCCCCTGCCTCTCACCCCTCACCACCTGGGGAGAGCAAATGGCTTAATCTGATCAGAGACTTTGGAAGGGTAAAGCAGTAAATTCCAGTCCTTTTTTTTTTCTGGAGTGCTGGCCTTCAAACAGACATCTCATGTTGTGCAATGGAAGAGGCCAGGGTTAGCCCAGATGCCTGGGGTTTCATGGAACTTCTATGGCTGGGGGTGATACTGAGGGTCAGCTTTGAAATACCCATTTGCCTAAAGACATAAACAACTTTCTTGCGTTTTCATCGCTATCCAAAATGAAAGTGCTATTTTTACTTTCACATGTTTCCTTCTTGTCGATTTATTAAGGTTTTTCTGAACTTTGGCAGGGAAGAGAGAGCTAAAACTGCCCCCTCAAAGACTCACACTTGTGTATTTTGCTACTTACAGCAGAAAACATTTTGTTATATTATTTGTGCATATTTTCCAATTAAATAGGAGCCTCTTTGAAGCTGGGGTGGACTTCATTTCCTAAGGCTCCTCTGCCACCCAGCTCGACCCTTTGTCCACACGGAGTTCTGTTTGCTGATGTGCTGACTCACTTGTCATGAGGCACTCAGGGAATAAATTCGTCATCCCAGATCTTATTTTTTTTTTCCCAATATGGTGGGAACATCATTAGTTAGGTATTCAGTAGCTGTATGAAAAAGGCTGAATAGTCATGTCTCTTTATATTCTCTGATGATGAAACTCCTCCCTACCCATCTGAGCAGTTGGACAGAGTCCAGAGTTGAGCAACAGCTATGCTGAAGGCGATGACTTCCACGGAGATGCAGAGACGGTCAATTTGCATAGTTTGGCTAAGTGACAACTGAGAGGCGGATATGACAGAGTAGATATATGTCTCACATCCCAAAAAGAGAGAGTGATTACCTAGCCTTGCTAAAGATGGAGAAACAGAAAAAAGACAGAAAAGAACAGGTCCATTCAGGCTGAATATCATGGAATCATTCAGGAAGCAAGTCCTCTAAGGCGACGTTATATTGTAGTGGAGATTGGATGATATACTGAAAATAATGTAGCCACTGGAGAGAGACAGAACTCATTTTAAGTTGCAGCTCTATTACTTAAAAGATATCTGACCTTACAGAAATTACTTTATCTTTCTGAATATCAATGTTCTCATCTTTAACATGGAAATAGTATCACCTGTACTTCTTATGTCACAGAGTTGTGAAGGTCTAATGAGTTAATGGATGCAAAGGAGCCTTTAAAATCATAAAATATTATTGAAATGTCAGATACTGCTTTGATGACAGTTCTACAAATTTATGATTTCCTCTTTCCCTCCTTCCCCCCCAAAAAAGTACAGAAATAAAAATGCCGGAGGAACCCTCGGGGCTTAATAAGATACTGCCCAAATCTCTGTGTGGCACAATCATGCCATGGTTCTCTTCTGGTTTTTTTTGTTGTTGTTGTTAAAGCTCGATCTAGATTATCTATCCCAGGGATGAACAGAAGGGACTCATTCGGGCAGAAACCACTTTAACAGCCCAGCCTAGGTCAGCATGATAGCCAAATTTTCATTTGCAGCTGTGTGATTTCATTTGCAGCTATTACCAAACTGAAAGCCTGGACAAAACTTATATTTCAGGGGCCTTCTACAGACAGATACTTAAGTGTCTCAAAGATGTTTTGGGTGTTAACAAAAACACTATTTTTATTTTTTTATATTTTTTTGTATTAACATGGCTTAATATTTTCCGGACAGACCTTGTGTATTTCAAACTACTTTCTCGAATGGTTTACACCTCATCAAAAATGCAAGACAGTGATCTTTGTAACCATACTTTTGCTACTAGTAAGTGTCCCAGTTTTTAAAAATTCCAGTATGGTAATTAAAAAAAAAAGGTCATTTTATGGTACAATTTCTTTACACTAAGTGCATTAGATTATTTTATGAACATAACTGAAGTAACTTTATACAGCTCATTTTTTAAATATATATTCTTGGTTCTTTTTAAACTATGCCTTTTATTTTCCTTATATCAATTATTATAACCCATTCATAGAATGATAGTCATTCCTCGCTTCACGTATTTGCAGTCAACATTATTTTTTCCAGTTTTGTTAACTGCTTGATTCTGTTTCAAAGAGAAGAACCTTCCACAGACCAAAGATGACAAAGTATCATAAAGAAAAGAATATGATAGGCTCAATGCTGCACCTGGGGCCAACTAGAAAAAATAAAGCAAAAAATCATTTTTAGATGTTTCTGACATTTTAAAAGAGGATTTTATCGATGTAATAAAAGACGATAGTTATGTCGCGGTATTTTGTTACTAATTTCTGGAAGTATCTTTAGAGTTACCCCCTACTTTTATAGGCAGTAAGGACATCATTAATGCAGAGAAAACTTCACTGAAGATTAAATGTAAATTAGCTGATGGTCACATTTAAAATCATGTCAGTAAGGTCCGAGCAGAGAGTGGAAGCGATTATTTTGCTGTATTCAACACTCACAGGCGTTTGGGTTCTGATCAGTTAGGCTAAACAAGCAAGCCGCGAGTTATTAATTGCGAGCAATATGTGGTTTTAATCAGATACTTGGGATTTATTTTAATTAGTTATGGTGAAACAGGCAGACATAGCAATGACTTTCCTAAGGAAGAATTTTATTATCCTCAGAGACGCCCAGGAACAGGGGCCAGGATGTGTCATGAAGGGTCACAAAAAGGAAGAGCAGAGCTGTTTGGGAGACAGAGGGAACCAGGGAAACTTGGGAAGTAGAAAGGGCGCGTGAGCAGGTTTAAGACGGAGGGTTCGCACAGTTTCAGTGAGTTCTGGAGTGTAAATGAGGGCGGCAAGGGGTAGGACCCTGTAGTCTTAGGATAGGTGTGTAGTGGCCCAAAAAGCGACGGCTAGATAACGGAGGTGGGGGTGTGTGGTCTCTCGTGCTGGGTGCATTGGTTTGCATGTGAAAACCTCTCTCATAGGTGCGTCATTTACTCTCCCTAGAACTGACTGATTCTGGGAGTGACAGTCCCTTCAAGGCCAGCAAGGATAAAGCATCAGAATTCAGAAAATAAAAAGAGGGCTGAGGGGTGGCGCCTGTGGCTCAGCGAGTAGGGCGCCAGCCCCAGGTACCGAGGGTGGCGAGTTCAAACCTGGCCCCAGCCACACTGCATCAAAAAATAGCCAGGCGTTGTGGTGGGTGCCTATAGTCCCAGCTACTTGGGAGGCTGAGGCAAGAGAATCGCCTAAGCCCAAGAGCTTGAGGTTGCTGTGAGCTGTGACGCTACAGTACTCTACAGAGGGTAATAAAGTGAGACTCTGTCTCTCAAAAAAAAAAAAAAAAAAGAAGAAGAAGAAAGAAAGAAAAAAGAGGGTTGATACATATGTTAACAGAAACACCCTTCTCACTTTCCTTTTTATTGCCAATAGAATTGGGAAAATGCTCGTTTTCACACGTTATCCAAACATCACAACTCCACTTTTCTTCCAACCTTATCCAAACAGTTTTCAATTCCCATCTGGTTTTCCTTGGAACGCGCCTATCACTCTTGCCCTCTCCTCCTCTGCTCACCTCTCTCGTATCCTCTCTCCGCTCAGGTCAGGGCCCAGGCTGCCCTCCCGTGATGCCCGCTCAGCTCTAGTCTCCCCTCTGCTGCATCCCTGGGGCAGTCTAATCATTAAACACCACCTTCCATGGGCCTCTCGCCTGCTGGCACATCTGTAAATGTCTCCTTATTTTCCTATTTTCTTGCATATTGACTAAAAAATTTCCAGCCTAGATTAAAACTTTCTTTCCCTATCATTCCATTTCTCTTAATGACCACTGTCTTTCCGAATGCTATTTTACAAGGCCTTATGCAAACTCCACCACGGTTACAAAGCACTGTCTTATTCTTACCAAACTCCTTTTTCTACAGACAAGAGTAAGAATTAACTCTGATTGGTTCTGCTCTTTCATTGTGTATTATAAATGCAGCAGGATTTTCTTGAACTTGGATGCTTCTCGAGGGCAAGTCTGTTATTTTTCATTGACTACTAGGGTAGCAGAGAACTTAATGACCACTGCCACGTTGCATGCTGTGCTTTCCAGAGAGGATGTCGTCCCCATAACTTACCCAGCTGGGAATCATCCACGCATTTATCATCTGACACTCAGTTCTTTAGACCTCCATGGCCACACCAGACAGCTTTTGCCCACTTTCTCCTCCCGAAGGCCATGAAGTTTTGTTTGAACACAACTGTGTTTCAGGAGCATAATCTCATACTTCCTGTCTCTACTATCATCTTACAGGTGGCTGCATCTTCATAAGACTGAAAATTTGCCCAACAGATAGAAAGATTCTCCATATATCTGAAGCATTAATACTTAACACTGGGACTCCAGATTATAACACCTACAATAATCCTGCTCTGTGCTATTTGGTTTATATTATTCCTTCAATTTCTTTTTTTGAGACAAGATCATCTGTTGCCCCAGCTAGAGTACAGTAGCATCATCATAGCTCACTGCAATTTCAAACTCCTAGCTTCAAGTGATCCTCATGCCTCCTCCAAATAGCTGAAACTATAGGCAAATGCCCCCATGTTCAACTATTTTTTCTATTTTTTGTAGACGTAGGGTCTTGCTGTTGCTTAGGTTGGTCTATAACTGGCCTCAAGGAATCCTCCTGCCTTGATCTCCCAAAATGCTAGCATTATAGGTGTAAGCCACTGCCCTCAGGCTTTAAAAAATATATATATTATTATTTCCCCTTAGAGGATACTTAACATTTTACCCCTTTGTTAATAAATCCAATCATTTTAAATATTAAGTTATTAGATAATTCATATCACTTTCATAATAATTATTTCCATAGATAAATAGACTTTTTGGCCCTTAGGTATCTTATATCTCCTTTCCCTAAGTTTTTTAAGCAATTCATAATAATTCCCTCTAGTCTGCTACCAAAATGCTCACCTAATTGCAAGAGATGTATAATGGGTCTGCTTATTTTTCTCTTTACATTTATACTTTCCTCTCTATTTATAGCTTTTCAGTGTTGGCAGGTGTGATGTTCCATCATTTAAATATACCAGGAGAAAAGATTTTTTAGAAAAGTTATATATATAAGACTACATACATACATATGGATATATATAGAAAGAGAATCTTCCCTAAAAATGTTCTATACATAAGAGATATTTTCAGCAAAAGAACAAATCTAAAAAAGTATATAATCCAAAACCTGGGCAGCTTGATTAGTAACTGTATTTTTTTTTAAATCTCATGCCAAGTATCAATGAATGATTTATTTGAATACTGTTCCCACACCTACTAAGATTTATTTAGGCCATGTCGAGATGTTTTTATTGGAATCACTAGGTCCAAGAAGAAAACTTATTCAGAGATATGCTGATTTTTCACTTTTTCCAACAAGTCCTTTTCTATATCTTTTCTCTATACCTTATCTGTATCCATGATAAGATATATTTTTAAAATCAAATCTAGCCCCATAAATCATATTTCTTGCCCAGCTTAAAATCCTTCTGTGGTTTCCAAATTCCTTATCTTTGCATTTAATTCCTCACAGCAACTTAATTTTTCCTTTTCAGACCAATTTTATCTCTCCCCATCTGCCCCAGTACTCCAGAATTTCTGACAGTGCGTACCTTGAATAGGCGAGGCTACAGTGCACAGGCTCACTCCTGCAATGCCGCTTGTCTCTCATCAGGTTTATTGCTAATCATTCTTTGGAATCTGTTAGTGTTAGCCCTTCTATAAAATGCATCCAGCTGTCCCTGAGAAGGAGTGACTATTTTCTCCTTTAAGCTCCCTCGTACCTCGTTCATATGTCACATAATAGATGCGTTATCAATGTCTCTGTTTTATGTACACCAAATGTCGTAAGTGCCTTAAAGTAAAGGAGTACATGTGTCCTGGAGCCTACCTCCTAGGAGGAGATCAGTGCATGTGTCCTGACAAAAGAAGTGGAGAGAGAGATTTAAACATATAAAGAAAACGCAGTATGATGAGATGCGACCAATATGCTGGGAGAAGACAACAATTGACTGACTCTAAAGGCACTGAGAGGCATTTCAGAACAGTGAGGGCATGTGAGAACTCCTGTGAGCTGTAACATTCCAGAACTGTGAAAGATGTTTGCAGACATGTTCAGACACCTGTTTAGAACTTCATGATGCCGGGCACTGTGCTGCCTGGGGTCTAAGGGGATAAAAGACTTTGTATCATGGTTTGATTTTGAAAACAGAATAATGAGAAGCCAATTATAACAACACATCCCCCAGTATAAGCCA
Organism: Arctocebus calabarensis; assembly: GCA_963573935.1. Taxonomy (NCBI): domain Eukaryota; kingdom Metazoa; phylum Chordata; class Mammalia; order Primates; family Lorisidae; genus Arctocebus; species Arctocebus calabarensis. Next base: position 54,494 of record CAUYON010055867.1, read on the forward strand.
TGGCAGCCCATAGGAAAGGCATCGTGTTTAAGCTTCGCGTGTAGTTAGACTTTCCCAAAGAGATGACATGTGATCGGCACTCCGAGGGGATGAGCAGAGGTGATTCTGGGAGCCACAACTGACTGCCAAGGCTCAGAGGGTCTAAGAATTATGGTGGTGACTTAGAGGCTATGGGGTGTGGCTGATGCTGGAGGTGGGGGGAGGAGGAGGAAAGGTGAGATGATAGAAGTCAAAAAATCCCAACCAGATCACAGGCGGCTTCTAAAATGTGCATCTTTTCCGTGCTCTGTGTGTGATAAGGGGGCTCCTCTGCTGGGCACTGCTCATGCAACTTACCCTGACGTGCAAAGGTCAGGAGGGCAGTCTCGTAGGGCACAGACTGACAGGAGGTAAGGCAGGAGGAAAAAACAAAAATGAAGCAAGAAACGAGAGGTACTGGGGGGAATCCAGGTGAGATTGACAAGAACTTGTATTAAGACGTTGACTGTGAATATAAAGAATAGTACTCAGTTAATTCAAAATGACTAAAAGGTGGGCTTTGGAGGAATAAGAGAGAGGTAAGTGCCAAAATTGGCTCCTTTTATTTAGGATTTGGTGAGTAGCTAGGAGCACAGTTAGCAGACAAAATACAGAACACCTCATAATATTCAAATGTAATTGTTAAATGGGGAACTTTATGCCAAAAATATTATTTGATGCTGTTCTGAAATCCAGATTGAACTGGGTGTCCTGTTGTATTGGCTAGATCCTGAAACCCTTACAGATGGCGTGTTTGGTAACAGAGGGGAGGAAAGACTGAGCAGAGTGAGCAGTGGGAACCATGTCTGGTTTGGACATGTTGAGTCCAGGGCAGCTTGGAAGACACTCAGGTGTTTGTGAACCCCAAGAGTCAATAATTTAAGAATTCAAGAGAGACATCAGATCATGTAGTTATGACTAAAACTTGGTTCAATGAGAAGAACATGAAGAAGTGGGTAGAGTGAGCAGAGAAGGGCCGTGAATTGCTGTAGGGGCCCAACCACTCAGAGTTACATAGAGAACGGGGCATCCTTGAAAAAGAATAAGGAGCCCATAGAGAAGGGTGGTGAGATGGAGTATGTGATATCCCTGAAAGAAGAAAAGAGAGTATTTGTATAAGGAAAGAATGGCTGACAGCTTCAGAATCTATCAAGAGATGAAGTATGAGAAAAAATAACAAGATCAGCTACTTGGATGTTAATAGTCACCTTGCTATGATCAATTTCAACAAGGGCAGCTTTAGAAGCCAATTATACATGCTCTTTCTGCATCCTCAGCTCTCATAAGCACTTGAACCTAGTTGATGAACTCATTTGTCTGCAGTTGCCTTTATGTAAATCAGGAAGTCATTATTTCCATGAGAGGATAGTTTTATTAATCAATATTTTAAGTCCTATAAATTTACAATAGCAAACAGCAAACTACAAGTATTTACTGAAAGCCTGCTATGATCTAGCCAAAATATTAGGTGCTGCAGAAATGCTAAACAGTGCTGAAACAACGCCTAGCTTCCCAAAATTAAGAATCTAAAGCATAAACACAAATATATGTGAAGTAGAAGTGAGCAATCAATCCAGCACAACTCGGGGTCATCTTATACCAAGGGTTTAGTGAAACAAGAAACCCCCAACTTGGTTTTCTCCCTAGCAATGAACATTTGGGATAAATCTTTCAGTGAAAGTGGAAACTATTCTTCAATCTTATTTTTTTAAGCAAAAGACTAACCAAGGAAAAGTGATTTATTTCTACTGTCACCATCTTCATAGATTTCAACCAGTCACAGCTATCCAGACTCCCCCTGTGCTAGGAATCAGACCTAGGCAAACTCGGAAAAGCCGCAGCCCTGAGGTATGCCTGCATACCCACACATTTTCAGGGTGCATCCGATGATATACGATACTCAGCCCTTCCAGATTTTCTCGTTAAAACAGTGTATATAATAAAATGAAAATAACGATGTTATACCTACTGTGTAACCACCTGTCAGCAAATTTATGAACAATTAGAAAAAGAAAGTATTTTCCAGGGAGCAATTTGTAGAAGCAATAAAATGCTCTTTTTTTTTTTTTCAGAACTATAATAGGACAACAACTTTTTCTCTTTTCTCCCCCCAAAACAGCTTTTGCTGTAATTAATCAGCTCTGTTTTGTTGTTGTAGTTTTTAACATTTCAGTTCTTCCAAATGCACTAGGCACAACTGTGGGCGATGAAGGAGTCGTTTAAAATTTCCAGACGAAGTGCAGCTTAGCGCGCCCAGGCTGCCTCGCATTTCACAGGTAGTCACACTTCTTAATAAAGTCAGGTTTATGTGCACGGTCTCAGGGGTTTTACCACTCAGAAACAGATGCCAGCATTTTTCACTACGGAGCAAACATTAAATCCAAGACATTCATTCAGAATATATGTGCTTTTCCCCGTTGGTTTTAAGCGGAAATGACCTGAAGTCTCCCAACATCCCGCATGAACAAAAACTGAGAGTAATCATTCCTGAAATGTATATACTGCTTGGGAGGAAATTTATGTAGTGGGAGGAAAGTCCTTCTTCCACATTATCTCCAATTAATGATCATCACAGTGGGGGTCAGCCTTCTTTTAAAATAAAGGAAGTTGGGACTCAGAGAAAATGAGTGGCCTGAGGCTGCCTAGAAAGGAGGAGATAGAAAACCCACGTTTCCAACTCCCAATCCTTTCCTCCACTGCATGAAGGATATTTCCCCAACAGCAGCTAAATCAGATTAATGCTTTCCGCCAGGGCCAGCAGAAGACAAGGGAGCCAGGAAACTGTAGCTTCCAAAACAAAATGTGGTACCTGGGAGAGAGATGGGAGCTCTACTGCCGACCCCCTAGGGATCCACCCTGGGGTCCTGGAGGCTCAGAAGCACCGGCATGGCCTCCTGGTCCCTGCAGGCTCTTCTCATGCAGGTCCTGGTGGGGCTGGACCACTCGGACCCAACTGAAGCCACAGAGTGGGTGGTGCCGGCTTCCTGATTCCCATAGGGCTTGGCCCCCACTGGCGTAAAAACATGGATTTCCTAGCAAAGCAACCTTAGTCTCTCTCCCTCTGCTATTTCACTCTTTCCTTTTAATCTTATTTTTATTGTTCATCTGAAGTCTCTCAAGTCCTTTTTTTTGTGCATCTCGCTCCTTCAGTGGCCTTTTTATAGGTTTCCACGCTTCTCTCCTCTTTTCATGTCTGGCTCTTTTGTGAGAGGCCCTCGTTCCTGGGCTGTCTTTGTTGTCTCACTCCCCTTTGGGGGACGTTTTCCCCTCTATTCATTGCTATTCTCCCTGAGATCCCTCTCTTGTCACCCGATGGACCTGAATTTTGATCTTTACTGATGATGGACTAAAGCTTTGTCATCCTTCTGCTTTCTTGTGAATCAATGTTTTTTTATTCTCATCATTCTTCTTGGAACAAAAAGCAAGTATTTTTTAGCAGTCTGCGTGATCCATTTGATGGCTTGTGTTTTGGCCTAAGTGTTTGTTCTCTCTCTTTGATAATCAATTATTTTAATCGTAGCTGTCAGGGCTCAGAGGTAGAAGGGGATGACGCTGGTCTCTGTTCTAGTAATTGGAAACCAGTCCTTTTCTCAGAGTGTCTGCCAGTTCTACAGAGGGCAAATGTATTCTGTGTCTTCTAAACAAAAGAGTTTAATAGACAAATCGCAAAGATGTGGGTTATGGTGCTCTTACCTCTAGGTTTTGATGGAAAAATTTGAGATTTGGTTCATAACATCTCAGGAAGAGAGTGGTTTGGGGTGTGTTTTCATGTGTGTAATTGAGGTGTAACTTACGTGCAGTAGAGGACAGCAAGTTTAAATTTCCAACTAGATGAACTCGTATATATGTATTGTCCTATAGAACCACCACTCATGACTCACAAAATAAACATCCTTCTAGAAGCTTCCATCATGCCCTTTCCCAATTAATACCTCCTCCAAAGATTATTACTATAGTCACTATTTTGAATGTCATAGAAATGGAATCATGTGATAGGCTATCTAGGTTATGTGTGGCTTCTTTCAATCAATGTAATATCCGTGATAGTCTAACATGTTGTGTGTCTTAATGGTTCGTTCTGTTTTTTATCACTCCACAGTTTTTTACTGAACATATTTTGTACTCTATTCATTCTCTTATGATGGACGTGGCCAATTTGTGGCCATTTTGAATAAAGTTACTCTGCACATTTTTATTTGTTTCTTTCAATGTGTACATAGTACCAATTTTCCTTGGAAGCAACTAGAAATTGAATTTGAGGGCATAAAATAGACACGTGTTTAGACTTCTGGGAAGTACCAAGCAATTTTCTAACGGATTTCAGCCAACTTCCGGCAGCAATGTTGGAACGTTTTGGGTGAGACACTTTCTCACCAAGACAGTATTCTCAGTTCTTTTCAACTTTAGCCACCTGGTAGGTGTGTAATGAGGTTAGAATTTATTTATTTATTTTTACTTTTTTTTTTTTTTTTTGAGACGGAGCCTCAAGCTGTCACCCTGGATAGAGTGCTATGCATCACAGCTCACAGCAACCTCCAATTCCTGGGCTCCAGCAAGTCTCTTGCCTCCGCCTCCCAAGTAGCTGGGACCACAGGCGCCCACCACAGCGCCGGGCCATTTTTTGGTTGCAGTCGTCATTGTTGTTTGGCGGGCCTGGGCTGGATCCGAACCCTCCAGCTCAGATGTACGCAGCTGGTGCCTTAGCCCGTTTAGCCACTGGCGCCGAGCCAGGTGGTTAGAATTTAACAGATAACTACTCTTTACACCAAGTTTTCAATAGCCTTGTGTATCACATGAATCCTCAAATTCTTTTGGCTTCCTGACTCCCAAATCTTTGGCTGCTGGCTCTGTCTCTTCTGCCAGGTGTCTGGCCAGCTCCAAGTGGTCCCTTGTTGCTCCACTCTCTGCAGCTGACCCACTGGGCCTCCCAACCCTACACCACATCCGACCACAGCAGCGATTCAATGCTCCAGAGCGATAGGTCTGGATTCCCAGGTGGTTGCTGCACGGGCCATGTAATACAACCCAGAAATTTGAGGAGCTCATTCCCTGTGCAGTAATCTTACACCAGAGGAAGCCCAGAAATGCAGGGAAGAGGGGCCAGGGCGATACATTCTCTCCCCAGCTTCCCGACCACAGACAGCCCCAAGCACACACTCTCCAGCCCATTTGTGGACCGTGCTGCCTGGCTCAGCCCAGATGGCGCCAAGTGGCCGGGACTTCGCCCCTCCGCTCACTGGCCTGTAGGGGGCGCTGCTAAGCCTCACCCTCCGCTGCTTCCCGCCCTTCTCTTCCTCCATGCAATTACCTTCACTCTCTCTGCCCTGGGATTTCACCGCAAAAATAAAGCATCAGCAACTAATTACTCCCTCAGGACCTGTTTTCTAGTTTCTGGGGACCTAGAAAAATTACAGCATCTCTTAAGATTTTAAATAAGCGTGGTGAACACTGCCCATCCCTCCGTTCCTAGAGGACTGAGAAACCAGCCCCCAGTCTGAATCCCCAGGTTGCAGGCTTGGCTTATTTACACCCGTGAGTTCTGCTGCGTTATCACCCTGTGGCTACGCTCAGGTTTGTTTCTTATTAAGGATGGAGTAGCAATGTTAGACATACTCTATTTAGAAAACCTTAATATGAAATATGCTCTCATATCAAACCGCTTACCCAGCTCCCATTCACTATGTTGGTTTTTCTTCTTCCTTCCCTTCCAAGAAAGGCGTGCTCCAAATTAACAAATTCTTTCTTGGTTGGGACTCTTCCTTTCTTCCCTTGGGATGCCAGGCCATTCTCTCCTTTCTCTCCCCCCATCTTCCCCTCTCATTTTCTGCTCCTTTCTCCCTTTCTCAGCTCTTCCCCCCCACTCCCTTCCCTTTCTCTAAAATAAACTTACACTTTCCTATTCTAAAAAAATAATAATAACCTCACTCTTTTTTTCAATAACATTCTGACCATTACACCATTACCATTAAGATGTTTTTTAAAGTGACATGTTAAGTAGATTGAATAGCAAAGGAATAATAACAAAACAGTAAACTAATTATACTATTTGACCCACTGGGGAATATCTTCCTTTTTGTCTGAGGTCAGTTTTACCAGTGTTTCCACCCTCCTTTCTTTGGAGCCATTTTCGTGCAACTCTGATTTCATCCTTTGCTGATGCCAACAGCATTCATCTGTTCATTCATAATTTATTCATCAAGTGCTTATTATACACTAGACACTATGTTTGGTACTAGAAATAAAGTAGTGAGCAAAACCAGAACAGTCTCTACTTGAGGTCCGGTGGGGAGAGATCTATTTATTACTAAATTAGGAAAATATATGTAACAAAGCAGCAAAACACTCTGAGACACGGGCAGTGGTGCAGGCTCTGTAATGAGCAGGGGCAGCCTACTCGGGAGGCTGAGGAAGGTCGTTGCTGAGGGAGTGACAGATGAGATGAGTTCTGGAAGCTGCTAAGAGGTGAATGGGGTTGGGGGAACATTTAGGGAAAAAACAGCAAATGTGCAGACTCGGGGTAGGAAGAGAAATGCAGGAAGCTTTGCCAGAAGAGCATTTTAGTTCAGCACAGAATCTGGAGGGGACAGAGCTTCTACATCAGGCTGGAGAGGCAGCTCTAGGGACTGCAGGCTATCTCAGGGTTTTTCATAATTTCACCAGAAGCAGCAGGAAGGAATTTAAGGCTCTAAACACTGTGTGTGCGTGTGTGTTCATAGTGATTAAACAATTAGACTTTTGATGAGCCTCTTTCGTCCACAGGGCAATTGGACCTGGTTAACAGGAGAATTGGAGTGATACCCAGGGGGGAGGGGGCGGGGAGAAGGAATGGGTAGTTATTGTCCAATAAGGACAGAGTTTGGGGAGATGGGAAAGTTCTGGAGATAAATAGTGATGCTTGCACAGTATTGTGACTGTTCTTAATGTCACAAAATCGTATGCTTTCAAATGGTTAAAAGAGGAAATTTTATATTACGCACATTTTGCTAGAATAAAAGCAATTAAAAACAATGGATGTGGATAGCTCGTATAATAGATTTTTGTAGTAGTTCAGTTGGGTGACAATGGTATGCTTAACTAAGTTGTTGGGTAGTAGGTCTGGGGAGATGTGGACAGATTGAAGATGTATTTTTTACAAATGGTGAACAGAATTTGGTAGGACAGAGACAGGCTAGTTATTCACCAAACATAACGCCCTAGTCTCGAGGATACGCACCTTTTGTGTTCAGTCCTTTCTCTCCTCTCTAGTCTGCATGATGGATGTCTATGATCAGAGGTGGTGCTGTCACAGGTTCTGAAGATGGCAGTTCCTCCAGGGACTCTTATTCCCGAACAGACTGCCCAGAACCCAGCCCTTTCACCTCCCACCTCCCTGACAGACACAGGAACAAGCTATAGTGTTTCATGGTGTTAAGCCACTAAGATCCTGAGCTGTAATGAGTGGGAGCTACCTTAGTATACAGCAAGCTGCTTGATTGATGGCTGGTCCTCAACAGATTCTCATTGTATATGCTTTTACATAGTAGTTATTAAAACTTATTTGATGAATGAGTAAAGGAATACATGGATAGACCAGGATATAAAACCATCAGTAGAAAAAAAAAATTTCACCATGTTTTATAAAATGTATACTCTCAGGAATAAAAATTGAGAACGTTAAAGCAGGAAGGAATTTCAGACACCATCTACCCCTAGTCTCTTATTTTATACTGCAAGAAACACATTTTGAAAAGTTACCCATGTGGTAATCTAAGTTTGCATGACATATGAATACTGGACTTTTCTAGATCTTTCGACTCACCACACTTTATTAAAATCATGTGATTATTTTCTATGAAGAGAGCTCTAGATCCTCGCCCTTAAATGATGTTTGGAACATGTCGTGATCATGGACCCTGCATTTGTCAGAAGAAACACAATGGGCCCCGTAAGGCTTTCAGCTTGTGAGAAAAAGAGCAGGCTGATGGTCTGGAAACCCATTTCAGCAAGGAGAAGTGCTGAATTTACTAAACCAGAGAAGCTGAGGCCTCTAGAAAACAGGCTTTCTAGAGAGAAAGCTCTGGCAGCTTGCCAGAGGGCACACTATCAAAATCTGAGAAGAGCACCCCAACTTTTCACCTGACTGTGTGCAAGGTGACCCTCTGGGAGATGTGAGCAGGAGCCAGGTAGGACCCAGTGGGATGACTTGCAGGCTTGAAACTGTCCCCCTGACACCTTAGTCCATCCTTCCTTACCACAAATCACACTTGCACGTCTTCCCTGCAATAGTAATAATTACAACCCCTCTCGCCTGTGTTCTGTGAAACCTATAGTTGCTAAATCTAAACAGAATCCTTTCACTGCTGCACAGAGCAGAACTTTGCATAATCATCATGTTTGCGGGCCAGATAAATGGAAATGTATGCAAATGCTCTGGCAAAGTTGGCCTGGCCCTCAGGCCTTCCAAAGAGACCTTCCTACTGCAAAAGTTGAGCATTACCTGCAGAGGGGGAGAAGGATTAAGGACTGATAGAAGAAGAGAGGGACCAACAGATAACTTTAGAAAGGGCGAGCTGCGAAAAGAGATGTAAACTTAACCGTCATGTAAATAAGAAGTCAAGATTAAAAAGCAAAGCTCTGGCTGGGGTGGCACGGGGTTGGCTTTCCTCCATGGTAGCTGCAGCTTAGGGAACATTTACTCACCAGAGACAGAAAATCACTGCAAGGCAATCGTTCCTGAGGCAAATGGGAGCATGTTCCAAATTGTATTATGCCCAGAAATTGTTTTTTGCCTTCCTAAAGTCAGCGAAGTCTATAAAACCACTCTTGCTGCAGCCACAATAGCTACTTTGTCTCTGAGGTTCACACTGGCACAGTTGCCCAGCCAGCGTTCCGCAGACTTCTGCAGTAACAAGTGGGAATAGGAAAAATCAGCCAGGGTGAATATCCTGGGGGCTGAGCATGGAAGACACACTGTAAATGCACAACGGTGAGCACATCTTCTCTAGAAAAAGGAGACGCACAGTGGGGCTGGGACTGAGAACTTCAATGGGTGGCTTGGTAGGATGGAAGGAAGAATCAGGAGCCCCAGAATCAGCACAAAAGTTCACTTACAGCCTAGGGAGGAGGGTCGATCATTCACATCAAATTCACACCACTGTTATGTCTATCTTGTATGTGATTTGTAGTTTATTTTCCCATGCATGTATACGCCTAAATCAATGTTTTAACTCTCTGCAAGCAAATAGTTTTATTCTTTTAATCATTTAGCACCTGTTGATGACTCATTGCATGTCAGAGACATTCAATAAGTGCACTGGAGCATGTGTTCTATGTGAATCCTATGCCGTACTTTGAGGATAAAGACTTTCTCCCCTTTCTCATTCATATGTTCGGTGAAGGATTTCAGTGTCAGAGTAACACAGTGGTTACAGCCTGGTGAGATAGAACCAGACCTTCCAAGGCCTAATCTCAAATGACACCTGTGTTAATTATACAAGAGGAGAGCCTGGAACTGAGCAGGCAGAAATGGGGCACTGTGGGGCGCAATGAAGGGCAGGGAGAGGGTGGAGGTCACCATCGTCCTGGGCCCACTAGGACCAGCCAGGAATATTACACCTCTTGGCAGAGGCCCTGAATGAACAACTTCTGCCTGACATGAGCACCATCGACTTCCAGATCTTCCCATGAGAAGAAAAGCTCCTAAGTGCAGTCTGGTCCTTCCCACTGGGTAGGCGGCCCGTGAGTGCCCCGGGCCCATATCTACCCACTCAGGCTAGCAGGCAAGACTGGAGGGACTGAGGTAGAGAAGCAGGGAAAGGTCTCTATCTCAGAGACACCTGCGCCCATCCTACTGAGAAAATTGTGAGCACATGGTGACTCCTGAGCAGTTTTGTACTTGAACATGCCATCACCTCTGAACATGTGTACTTGAACATGCTATCACCTCTGAACATTCTCCCTTGAGAATGTCTTAGACCCAAGACTTGGGATGATGGATGGAGCCTGGTCCTCCCCGTGGGAGCCCCTCCATTCTCACCTCCAGCTTTTCTCCCCACGCGCAGCTGTCATCTTCACCTCTTCTGGTGGCTGCAAGGACATCTCACACCAAGCCTGTCCTGTTTGAGGTGCTTGCAGCCCTTGCCTGGCACTTTTTCAAAGTGAGTTTCCTTTGGAAGTTTCCTGGGCACCTGCTGACTGCCCCTGGTCTCTCTCAGAGCTATCCTTGGGCATCTTTTTAATGGCCTGACCTTAATTGCATTTTCCTGTATGTGCCGTGGCAGTCAGCATGCAGTTTAATAAAACATTTTCAAGCTGCTGGGCTCATTCTTCCCTCCCCATCCACATCTTATGCAGTAGAAGATTTTAAGCCTTATTTTTAAGGTGATTGATTTGGTGTGTTTTCCACTTTCTTTCCTGCTGTGGGGACGTTTTGCCTCTATGTGTGATAATTTTTTTTTAAAGGAACTTTGATTTTCTTGTCCCCTCACTTTCCACCCTGCTGTTGCAGAAACAAGGATGGGGAAGCTTTCTTCCTCAAGTAGCTATTTTGCCTTCCCTGATTCTGTTATTAGTTGTTGGTACTTTAGATTAGCTGTGGCCAGGACTCAAAGCTTGTCACATAGCACTCTTATCAGTGGGATATTTTAAGTGAGTCTTAAGGGATGTATGTGCCGTGGTCACAGATTTCTTTTTTATTTTAAATCTGCAGAATAGACTATTTCATTGTTTGGATGTGATAGGAGATAAAAGGAATTCATAACAAATGAAAAGATTCCTTTTAGTAATGAGTTGTGACCCCAGGAACACAAAGTCTTAGGTAGGACTCAAAGTCTTAACCTAAGTCAGACCGATGCTGAGATGGAAGCTTAAGAAAAACGAAACCTTAGACGAAAGCTCTGGTGCTGACAGAGATTTGTCTTTTGTCTACATGTTGTCCTCTTCAATCCTTTCAATTATGTACTTTTTTCAATTAAAAAAAAAATACAACCATGTCCAGAGGTATCTCTTAGGCATAAGACTATAAAATTATGACAATATCAAATATAGTTATCATGTACAGAAGAGTATTTTTTATAAGACAAATGATATAAAATGTTAAAGACAGACGTCACACACACCCTTAAACGTTCAGAAGGTGGCACGAATCTCCTTTTATGTCGTAAAACCATATTCGAGTGCAGGGTTAGCTGCTCCAAGCATTCCTGAACCACCCTATCATAATACTTGTCACACAACTTAGAGGCATTTTCAGGAATTAACATTACAGCCTAAAACAAATCATTTTAGTAAAGTAGAGAGTGCTGTGCGTTAATGTACAACCACCTTATGAAGTGGGTGGGGCAGGTTTTATTTCTCAGAATTTACACATGAGGACCCTGCAACGTCGTAGCAAGGTGAAGCAACTCATTTAAGGTCCCAGAGTGTCCAGGAGTTAAATGTTACATACCTCTCTTCTAGAAGCACCTCAGTCAGTGTGGTTCCTTTCTATGGATGTTTGAATTAACACTGAGGTTATCTTTAGTATTGCCTTTTCTGTTGGGTTAACCTTGAAATTACCACACTTGCAAAACATAAGTCCAATCATCAGTGACCAGAGACATGATCAGCTCTCAGTAATGGTGTGGAGGGGACAGGAGGAAGAAACCTGTCCTAAGCCTGCTATGTCCCACGCAGGACTGCTTCAAACAGTTCCCTTCTGCTTCTTGCTGGAGCAGCTCAAGCTAAGCAGCAAGAAAGCACAAAGGTCCTCAAGTAAACTGTGGGGTATTTGCCCTGAGAACCACAGGAATTGTCAGGGTGCACCGGAGAAGCCCACGTGCTACATGCAGAGCCCAGGGGAGTCTGCCTGCTGTGTGGTTTCCCCACCTGCACCCAGGGAAGCGGCCTCACCAAGTCATGGCCCTTTGTCCCTTCTTTCTCTTTCTCTGGGCCCCTCCACACTTTTCTCTGGATCTTCCCTTTCAATCACATCCTCCATTATAGTTCTGTGGGTCTTTAGGGTGTTTTCGAATTCTTCTTCCATCCCTTTCCTTTGCCTCCTTTTTCTTTTCTAAATCTTCTATGCCTGAGTCCCTGCCCCCCCATTACCTGTGCTATTCTTACAAAGAAGACGGTTCCATGTTTAACTCTCCCCCGCCTCTCCCACTCAACAAGCTCACCTTCACCCACCTTAGACAGCCATGTGCCAAAAAGTGTGTGTAAGTATTGCTAATAGTAAACTGTGTGTAAAATCTATATCCTGAATCCAGAAACTGATTATGAACTCAGTGTGTGTGAAGGAGACCAAACTTTTTGGCCCTGAGAAACTTGATGCCTCACAAATGGCAATTGGTAAATGCTTCCACCTGTCTTTAGCTTCCAGGCTACTGCAGCGTTTTCAGAAAATACTCTAAGTTCCATTTAAATGTATTGTTTGGCATTTTGGGGAACACAGAAGAATCTCTTCTGCCAACCTATAAATTGTAAGATCTGTGCTTTCCCTTGAAAAAATTCTAACGGCTAAGAGTGCCAATGATAATACTGTAATTAATGATTATCTCTGTTATGAGATAGAGCTTTCTTTTTTGGTACTGACCTGCATTTGAGTATTTCTGCCCTTCCGTTAATCAATATTCACAAGTCACACACAGGGAGTTCCTCTCAGCTTTCAACTACCAGAAATCTGATAATAAAACTCCAACTCCCTGGGCGATGTCTGGCTCACTCACCTGGGGAATTTGGGTCATCTGTATAGCCTATTATGTTGGTTTGAGGTGGAAATAATTTATCTCAACAGAAATTAAAAAGAGAAAAAGAAATGAGAAGGAAGAGAAAGAATTGGAGAGGGCAAAATCTCGATTTCAGAAATGTCTTCTTCTAAAGCTGTTTATGATAAAAAAGGGTTAGGTAGCTTATATTCCAGCTATATTAAATTAAGTCCCAGAACCCTTTCCTCAGATACACGAGAACCTGAAAACATCAATCCTATCACGACAAAAGAGCCCTTGGGAAAAGGAATCCTCCTGGCAATGTGCCATCCAGCTCTTATAAACTGTTAACCGTGGTAATGAACCAATCCGAGGAACATATTAATAATGACATGAAGAGACACATTTATTGTTGATTGTTGAAATGGTGGCAGATTTATTGCCAGCTTGCCAGGAGGGAGGGCTTGGCCCAGCAATGATGCAATTAAAAACAAATTGAATACAGGGACAAAGAATCAATAATCTAACAGAGCAACTTTTAGTTTGCAAAATACAAATATAAATTAATTGACCTGAACACAGTTGCTAACTGGTCATTAATGTCTGCTTACTGGCCAATCAGAGCACATAATCCATCTGACTAAATTGATTGCAGCAGGCTGGGTTCATGCACTCCCAGCTCTGCCTGCCAGGGTAACCATCAGGGGCACCTTGTTTGGGGGTGATTTCTAACACCACTAAAGGAAAATGGCTGTGTCTGAAATTTTCCCCAGAAGCTCTAAATTAAAATTTTTTTAAGGTTTCACTGAGAACTTCTTTATTTGACAGGTATGTTTTTGATGCTCACAGTGTGCAGTGATCTGTCCTGAGCACAGGAAGGCCAAGGGGATAAATCCAAGGTAGGTGTGGATTTTTCTGGTGTGGCTGCCAATAACCTCCCAGATGTCTGCCAGCAAAATTACCCTTTTAGATGCTTATGTTTTCATAATAACAATTGACATTTTTGCTCCAACTTCCATAAAAACATATTTAGGATATTTCACTATTACTTTTAGAAATTAGTAATATTTTGTACAAATTTATTAAAGAGTTACTTCTGTGATCATGCCAATTTACATGCCATTGCTTAGCTGTGCCTCTGTGAATAATTATGGAACCACCTCTGGCTCTTGCTTCTAAGGAAATTATAATCTAGTAGAAGAAGAGAGTTAGATTTACCAATAACTAAAATTCAAAACAAAAAGTTACAGGAATCATAAGGAGGTACAGGTAAAGTGGAGACTGGAATTTGTGTTCTTTCACATTAAATTCATTAAAATTAAGTAAGACTAAAAGTTCAGTTCCTTACATGTACTACTCTTATCTTACGTTCAAAATAGGCACTTGTGGCTAGCAGCTTGTTTGTACCATTTTGGAGAATGCAAACATGGAACATTACCATCATCACAGAAAGATCTATTGGACTGCACCACTTTCCATAGGATTTAGTTGGATACCTATGGAGAAGAAGAAAACTCGAGGCAGATGAACAGTGCGAGAAATGAAAAAGAATACAGGATGGTGGGCAGGTGGGATTCTACCAGGACAAATCTGACTAGGTTGTATATAGGATGTAAAAAGTGAAGAAACAAACAAAAAAAAAAACACTGGAAAAGTATATTTGGTCTGAAATTGTTTAGCACTTGAAATCTGAGAGGTTTTGACTTGACTTTATTATCAATACAGAGTCATTAAAATCATGAGGGTGGGGGAGTGACATGATCAGATGTGTGCATCAGAAATACTTAGACAACCCTGTTAAAATGAGCTATCAGGAGGGAGAGACTGAGGGTTAGGTATCAATTAGGATGTGACAGTGAAAAGTCAGTAGAGAGTAGGCTTCTGCACTTTGATGGCAGGCATTGTGGGAATATAAAGGGAGACAAAAGCTTTATTGAAGATGGCATCTCCTTTGATGGGGAAGGAGAAAGGAGCATCAGAGCCAAAGCCAAGGGTTTCCATAAAGATGGTGTTTCCACAAATGGAATTGTGAATTAAAAGAGGAGGAACATATTTTGGAATAAAGAAGTTAAATTCGGTGCAGAACACGCTAAGATGATTAAGAGATATCCATGTGGAAGAGCTCAGAAGAGAATAAGGAGAAATAAGAGAATAGAATTTGAGAAGAAACAAGAATTGAAAATTTAGATATTGGGGTCTGTGATACAGAGTTGATACTAACTACAAGAAAAAAAGTCATAATTACTAAGATAAATAAAATAGAAGGAGAGAAAAAGGAAGGAAGGAAGGAAGGCAGATCATGACTGCACAGTTAGAATGCTAAAATGCTTTAAATAGACACAAGCTATAAGAAAAGCATATATAAGGAACCAGTATTTCTACCTGACCTGCTTATGCAAAAGGTATAGAATCAGAGGGAAGTTCAGCATAGAAGTCAAGTGAAAACTTTCAATGAACACTTAGCTGAGTTTAAATCACAGCCCTGTGCTTATCCACTGGGACCTTAGCCTTTCTGAGCCTCAGTGTCTTCATTCAAAAAAAATGAAGAGGCTCAGTGCCTGTGGCTCAACAGGCTAAGGCGCCAGCCACATACACCTGAGCAGACAGGTTCCAATCCAGCCTGGCCGCCAAACAACAATGACAGCAGCAACCACAAAAAATGGCAGGGTGTTGTGGCAGGCGCCTGTAATCCCAGCTGCTTGGGAGGCAGAGGCAGGAGACTCGCTTGAGCCCAGGAACTGGAGGTTGCTGTGAGCTGTGATGCCACAGTACTCTACCGAGGGAGACAGCTTCAGGCTCTGTCTCAAAAAAAAAAAAAAAAATGAAGAAAATGAATCTCACCTTCTGGGATTATTTAGAAAATAGAATTGGGTAATGTCTATAAAATGACCACCATCTGAAATATGGTTAGCCCTTGAACAACATGGGGGTTAGGGGCTTCAATCCTCACATAGTCAAAAATTTGAGTATAATTTCAGACTCTCCAAAACTTGATTATTCTAATAGATTTCCACTGACTGAGAACCTTACTAATAACATGGCTGATCAATACATATTCCATATGTTACACATCTTACATACTGACTTCTTACGTTAAGTTAAGCTGCAGAAAAGAAATGTTATTTAGAAAATCATAAGGAAGAGAAAACATATTTACTACTTTTTAAGTAGAAGTGGATCACCACAGAGGTCTTCCTCCTCATCCTTGTCATGCTGAGAAGGCTGAGGAGGATGAAGAAGAGGAAGGGGATGAGGATGAGGAAGAGAAGAGGATGAGGATGAGGGTGAGGAAGAGGAAGAGGATGAGGATGAGGATGAGGAAGAGGAAAAGGAAGGATTGGTCTTGCTGTCTCAGAGTTGGTAGAGACAGAAGAGAATTTGCATACAAGTGGACCTGTAAAGTTCAAACACAAGTTATCTGAAGGTCAACTGTATTCAGTGGATAACAGTCATCATTTACATTTATTACAAAAACAAATTCTTAGGCTGGGCACAGTGGTTCACGCCTATCCTAGCACTCTGGGACGCTGAGGCAGGTATATTGCTTGAGACCTAGCACTCTGGGAGGCTGAGGCAGGTATATTGCTTGAGACCACAAATCAAGACCAGCTTGAGCAACAGAGAGACCCTGTCTCTGAAAAATAGCCAGGCATTGTGGCAGATGCCTGTGTCCCAGCTATTGGGGAGGCCAAAGGATCACCTGAGCCCAAGAGTTTGAGGTTGCTATGAGCTATGACACCAAAGCACTCTAGCCAGGGACAAGAAAGTAAGACTCTGTCTCAAGAAAAAAAAAAAAAAAGAAAAAAGAAAGCAAAGTCTTGACTGTCTTCCTTGTGGTTATTTTATTTCACTTCTGTTGCTTTTCAATTTCTATACCTATGGAGAATTTTAGTGAAATTAAGGTCAAAGGATTTTTGACACTTTTACAAAAAACAAAATAGGAATAAGTACAATAACTATTATTGCTGTCAAGATGCTACAGTTAAGGGTACACTTGTTCAATGGGAGCTCAGAACCATGTCTGGGAATGCGAGTCAGACTCTCCAAATATGAAGACACTTGCTAGAGGTAGGAAAATGTCACTACTCTGAATTCACAGTTCTCTGTGATGCTAAGTGACGACTAACCTCAAACTGGAAATCTTACGTGGGATCTTGACCGTCTGAAGGTTGCGATGCACTCTAATCTATTGGGGGAGTTTGTGGACATTTACTGACTTGCCTTTCTTCCTAGGTGTGATTTCGCCCCTCCTCACAGCAACACGGATGTGTGAGAAAAGATCTATTTACTAGCACTATTGGCAGACGGGTCTCTCAGGAAATAAGCTGAGATCACCATGCAAATTGAGCAGAACATAACAGGCATTTCATTTTCCCCTCCATCTCCACATCAGTGATGATTTCGAGAACAGGCTTTATGACTGTTCCGTTTATTTAATTCTGTTGCAAATAAGGCAGATGATAGCTCCAGGCCCTGACACTTCTCTTTCTGGCTACTGTATAAATCATCAAACCAGGTGCCAGCCTGGCAGCACCTTCCTGGATCTTGTCTATATGTCTCTCTGCCTTTGCATCAAAACAAGTCCATACACTATCCAAGCGGGGATTCTGCAGGGAAGAGGTGCCCACTCATTAGGTAGGGCCAACCCAATCCCAGCCCCGCCCCTGTGTTCATCCAAAGTCACCCTGCTTTGGTCTCATTCACCTTCGATAAGATCAACTCTTCTCGTTCTTATAATTAATAGACTATAAGTGTCACAGGAGAAATTGAGCATGACCCTCCCTCTCTCCTCTCCTAGAGGGAGGCTGAACATACATATTTAATGGACAGTGGGCTGGAATTCCAGAGGCCATAGAAGGCAGAACCATAAAATCTGTGAAAATGGTGTGTGTATGTGTGTAAAAGCAGGTACATGAATGAGTGTGTGAGAGTGTGAATGAGTGTGTTTGAGTGTGAGTGAGTGTGTTTTGGTCTTAGTTCCTGAGCAGAGCAGAACAAAACCCCATTGTTCTCCCCATGGTAATAGCAGAAGAGACCCAATAAAAGGAGAAATCATCTTTTTTTACAAAATGTGTTAGGAACCGCATTGTCACCATCTGCACGAAATGTCACGGTAGGTGGCACACCAAGTGGATTTGGTGAAGGTAATCTTCACTTTTACTCTGGCTACATGCAGTGTCAAGTTCACAACCATCTGAGAAACACAGGCTGAGGGCAGGGCTGGGCCCGTCACGTGGAAAGCTTGAGTTTAGGCTTTGTGCTAACTCCGAGGGCAGACGACTGGGTCAGGTGCACAAGCAGTCCGAGTGGGGACACTCCTTCTGTGAAGGGGGCTCTTGATGTACCTTCCTTTATTGGGTGCAGAGAGCTGTTTGAAAACAATAGTTTCCTTCTTGAGTCCTTCCCTCTTGTTCCTGCCTTCTTAGTTAAGATAAGTCTTAAATAAAGAGAATAGAAGATAGAGATGGAGTCGTAGGGACCAATTTATGTGGGTTGTGGAGGTCACCGAATTATCAAGAAGGAACTGGAAAGGAAAGGAGGTTTTCTTGTCCACTTTCTCCGAGTAAAAAGGTAACTAAAGCTTAGAGTTACTACTAACTAGGAGAGTTAGCAAGAAGGCCCCAAATCTAACAGCCTAAGAAGAAGATATAAACAAGAGAGTAAGAACAAACTTTCTAATTTCCCCACAAGTAAGTGGGTGAAGGTAGAAAGGACACGGAGTCATTATATTAAAAATCATAAGACTCCATTCCATCAGTCCCATCTCTGCATTTCAAAGTCCAGGAAATGAAACCCAGAGAAGTTCTTGTTCTTATCTTTACTTATCTGCTATAGTTGCACACAGACAGGATGTGCAGTTTAGAGACCCCCTATTGGAACCTTATTTCCAAACACACACACGATGGATTAACATTCCTGTGTGTGCATATACCATAAATCAATTATACGGAATTGTGTTCTTCACCATGGGATCAGAAATCTAGGAAGCCAAGGTCTTGTAGACATAGGACTGAGGTGTTAGAAGTGGAGCTCAGGCTGAGAAGTGAGTTTTCTGATGCCCAGTTTTGGTTTTTTCCCACTCTTCCACTCTGCCTGTGTGGAGAGCAAGGATGATTATCATTTAAAATAGAGGCTGAATAAATTAAATTTATTTCAGGTTGACTGCCTGCTTTTCTTTAAGCCCACAATCACATGTTAATTTAAAGGACTGTAATATTTGGGAGAAGAGAGGGAAATAGCAGGGGGAAAAAAGGTTGGTTACAAAGGGAGGTGAAAAGAGGTAAGTCCCTGGCAAAATTGTGGCCTATGGTCCTGCCTCCCTGGCTCTGCTATAGACACTCCGGTGCCCTCCTCACATCCGCCGGCTGCCCCCATTTCGGCAGTCCATATTTTTCTCACATAGGGTGGTGGTCCCCTGTCTGTTCACCCATCTCTGTACTAGCAATGAGGTACAGTGCGTAGGTACAGGACACGGAGGAAAACGTCAGGTCCCAGGAGTCACTGTGACACTTCCTGACACTGCAACTCAGACAAATCACTTGCAATTCTCTGAGTCTGCATCTCCAGTCTTGGAAATCAGTGCCTTCCTGTTTGGTCTTCCAGGGCTTTTGTGACGAATAATCAAAAGAGGTAATGCTTGTAAAGTGCCTTAACTATTTGTATTTTGCTCATTTTCCCCCCCCTGGAGACAAAAGCTTAACTCAAACAAACAAGTCTCATGAAGGGAATTTAAAGCACACAGTAGCTTCATCATCGTAGGGCACATCACTGGTCCTTCGAAGCCTCAGTTCCTTCCCTTGGAAATTTGACTACGATACATATTTTGTAGGGTAGCTACAGGGAACGACAGAGATATGGTTTTCACTTAAACATGTCCAGTGCTGACGTTGGCTGCTGCTTAGCAAAATCTAAGATTGTGCTGGCTGGTAATTCATACTTCTTTACATGTGAAACTCAGCTCTGGATACCAACCAGTCTCACCCAAACTGACTCCAGGCAAAAAGACCCCAAGTCTTATGTTTACATGGAAATTGCCTAAGTTTGCTGTGGAGTCTCATATGTGAAAATTTAACAAAATTGATCATGTGTAGCCCTCTGCATAAAATGGAGCCTATCAAAAGAAATACATTCTGTAAAAGGAAGTACTTTGTAGTAAACAGATTTCTGAACTTAGTCAAGAGGACAGGTAAAGAACATCAATCCCCAAGTAGCAAAAGAGAGACCACAACCCCGTGCTCCCTCTGTCCCTCAATCAACAACAACACGGAGATCTCCATGTAGTTTCAGAATATTGAAGAGTTAATGATAATTAGAATTAAGATTAGATCCTGGATTCTCAAAGGGGCCAGAGTTTTCAGTACTTACATAGGATAAAGCAGTAACATTTAAAACGTGTATCTCCAGAGGGACAAGCTGCTAGAAAATTAATTATCTATGTCGCTTCTTCTCTCTCTGCCACTCTACACCATTTATTTTAGCTTTGGTGTCCTTCCCCCTCTCCTAATTTTCTTTCTTGAGCTTTGTCCTCCATTTCTGCTGCTATAAGGAAATGTCAGGAGCCAAAAAAATGAAAAAAAACAATGAGAAAACAAAACGAAACAAATCCAAGAAACCTGGAAAGTTCTCATTGATCTAGAGCAGAGAAATGAGTTTGGGTATCATTGGCAGCAGAGGCACTGGCATATGCTGGAAGGACACTTATCTGGTGGCCATGGCCATGGTTCAAGACCCCACTCTGCTACTGGAGACTCTGGTCAGTCTCTTGACCTTCGTGAGCTGCAGTTATCTAATTTACAAATGGAGATGACAGTCACTGCGTGCAGTAGCCTCCAAGGGCTTGTTCTGAGGGTCAAATGAGACAAACATTGTCACCGTCTCTGTAAAGTACTACACAAATGCACAGAATTGGTCTTGTCCCTATTATGACACATCTTTCAGCTTGTCACAATGAAGACCCTCTTCCCTCCAGGGCCTGGCCTGTCCACTCCAAGTCATCTGGACAGTGTCTGACTCAGAGTCTACTGCTCTCAGCTTGAAGAGGCTCCATGACCCCTGCATTCACGCGCCACTTCCATTGCTGTGTCCATCTGCTCCTGTGAGCTTCACAAACTTTGCTGAGCAACTATCCTGTCTCAGCGGACAGTGTGCTGAGCATGGAGGACAGATATAAATAAGTTATGATTCCTGCCGTTCTCCAGGAATAGTTAACTTCAGAAAACTTCTCTACTCTCAAGCTAGCAAATTCTTGCAGAATTTCAAGTACACCCTTTCTGGTGTTAGGTTCGACCCATTTCCTGGTTTTATAACAGTGGTTCTCAACCTTCCTAATGCCACGACCTCGACCCTTTAATACAATTCCTCATGTTGTGGTAACCCCCACACATAAGGAGCGGTGTCTCGGTTCCTAAGACCATCGGAAACATGTTTTCCGATGGTCCCAGGCGACCCTGTGAAAGGAGAAATGATTGTTTGACCCCCAAAGGGGTTGTGATCCATAGGTTGAGAACCGCTGTTCTATAATATCTGTTTAATGTCTGTTTTCTTTGTCCCTGGACCTAGTAAGAGTAAAGCTGTTCTTTCTGGGTGGAATAGGGTCTTACCTTCCCCAGTACCAGCAGGTCCACTACCATCTCCCCCAACTCAAAGATCTGGGTTATATTCTTTTAATCCTTCCTCTTTTGAGGGAGGAGAATGAATGCTCTCAATATCCTCTGGACAATATCTCTTAGACACTTCTGTATCTCCGCAGGTAGGGACATAGTCTGCCTGGTCACCTTGTGTAGCAATGGGAATGACCCTGCACCTGTGATTCAGGCGGCCAGACTGATTTTCCTACCTTGACTAATCTGACCCCCCGGTCACACTCCCCACTTGGCCTGCCTTTCCTTCACATCTAGGACTTAGTCTAGATCACATTATCACACCAGCTCACACGGCACCTTGAAATCATCCCCTCAGTGGCTAAGATGTACCTCAGGTATCAGTGACACAATTTTAATGAAGGCGGCGTCTTCTCTCAAAGAGAAGGATTTGAAAATTAGTTCCATCAGATGTGTAGCAAAGGCCACCTTACTTAGTGGAGAAGTGTCCCTGTCCTGTCCCTTGCAGAAGGGACAGCAAAGCGGGGGCCCGAGGGACTGCTCTCTCATGGGCTAATGATACCTGATCAGTAGAAGGAAGGACACGCCAACATTCCCAAAATGGACAGAAGATCCATAAACACCATTTTGTTTTTCTAAACAGACAAGTTGCAGCTCGGAAATTTTTCAGTTTTTCTCATTGCAAAATCAATACCCATCAGCAGTTTGAAATTAAAGGTGAGATTAGGCCTCAGTTTTATACATGCCTTATTGTCTTCTGAAAGCTTTCTACTCAGTCGGATAAATCTTCTTTAAGAGGATTAGGAAACTTTCATTATCTTTATCTAACCTGAACTAATACTAAGTCTGAAATATTAATCTGCAGACTGGACAAAAGCCGAGAGCTGCTGGGAAGTAAGAAGACCCCTGGGCTTCTTTCTAACCGCACGGCGGGGTCCCTGCATCCACCCCCTGGTAATTGAACCGGGCTCCAGAGAGACAGAACAAGACGCCACCTTGCTGAGCAAAGGGAGAGAACGCAGCCGCTTGGTAATGTCCCAGGAGGAAGCCCTTCTCTGCCACCTCCGCCTGCCCAGGCCACCTCTGAGGGCCACACCCACAGAGTCACTGGCCTACAACACGGAGACTGTATGAGCTGCATCTGAAATAGAGGACCCCACCGCTCTGCATCTCCCTACTTGCAGGCCCTCAGGGAGACCCTGTAGCCTTCCACATCCCACCCAAGGGCTGGCTCCTGAAGAACATCGCCCTGCCACTGGGCGTCCTGAGCACCCGCTGGCCCGTGCTCACTTAAACACTCTTCTGCAATCTGTCCTCTTCCTAAAGGAAAAAGGGTAGGTTCGTTTGGTCTGATTCTGTATAGCACCTGACAGTTCTTTTTTATTTCAGTGCTGTATTTCCTGAATTTGAAGATAACTTTGCTGTCAAGACCACAGAGGTGCCACTGAAGTGTCATTTCCAGTGCTGTGAATTTCAGCTCCTCTGGAACCCAGCCCAGGTGGCAAGTGGGGTAGGACACACATTTCTGCGTGTTCTACACCCCCAGAAACTTTCAACAGATATTCCTGCTCATCCCCAGTGACGGGTCTCCCTAAGTGCCTCCACCATCCGAAGAGAAGTATCAGATGTGACAGTTGTCTCGGTCTCCAGATGGCAGGTAGCCTTGTAGCTCCAAAACAGCGGGTGGGACGTGCATGAGAACGGGGAACAGCATGTCTGTGGATGTCTGTTGGGCGGCAGGCGCTTGTGAGCGTCTGGAAACATGTGGGGATGAGAGAAAGGCTTGAAGCCTGGGTACAGCAGGCTTCAAGCAGCGTGTCAGGGCCAGGGACTGCCAGGGACTGCTGGGGAACAGAAGTTGCAGCAGACAGATCTCTGGCCCTACACAGGCCATTACAAATGGCCTGCAGAGGTAGGCCTGGGTGCTGCGCTAGCAAAGAGCTGCTTGAGCCAAAAGGAAAGAGCGAGCACCTGAAATGTACAGAGGACTGAAGCTTGACCGGACACTAAGCCCTACTTAGTGTCGCTCTACGAAACCAATTGAAATGAACAACATCACATTATTTTCAAGACAATCAGACATGAAGAAATCTATCTTAGCTAAACAAAGACCATACACTTTTCACAAACTGAAAAAAGTAATCTTTTGAATGTATAGAATCTGATAAAAGGCAGTTGCTAAAAACTAAATCACAAACAGGGACCCTTCATAAGACCTCAGTGTATGTCCCCAAATGTCAGTAGTGGAGTCTCTGAGAAAGGACCACCTACCTCTTATTTGGTGGAGGGAGGATGTGTCACTGGGTGGTGGAACTAGTCTGTTTAAAACTTCATTCCTACCATGAGCCAATTCCTGCCAAAAAATGCCTTTCTCTACTGAAGACAGCTGTGGCCAGTTCAACATAAATTCATATGGATTGCTGCCTTGTTGAAATGATTCTCAAAAATCTCAGGACTACCATCTGTATGTGTGTTTTTCAATTCTTGATATTTACTATCTAAGATTCTGACCCTTGCTCAGTCCCATTTTTAAAAGGTACGATACGAAATTTAAATTAAAAGCTAATTAAAAATGCACATGTGGTACTATTCCTGGGCTATCCCGATTCAGATTTTTAAAAGAATGGAAGAGGTTGCTAAGGCTTTCTTCTCTTCCCTCCTTCCTTTTTTAAATTATCTGAATTTATGTCCAGTGTGGACCAGGAGATCTCATTCTGACCAGTAGCCCTCTTGGGTCTGGGCTTCACCATGGGGCTGAGAGAGAGAGAGAGATTGAACACAGCGGTGATACCACAGTGAGTCTGACCAAACAGTCCTCAGAGACCTTTCCAGAACACACAGGACCAGCAGCTATGCAAAAATACTCAAGTAATACAAGTTCACATCTATATTATTATGCATTATGGAGCAAACCTCTAAAAGATAATATAAAAGGCACTGAGACTACTACTGTATTTTTCTTTGTGTGCACCTGTTTTGCTCCTACTCCAGAGTGTGCTAACTCACTCAAGAGAACTCAACCAGCACAGGCCAAATAGCTCACTGATGAGAACAAAAGGACTGGAGCTAGAATTGACACACTTTGAGAAGATATTCACACTCAGTTAAGAACCCCGAAGATGGGAAGGCATTCAAGATACATAGTCAATTTCTAGATTTAATAGAAGAAAGTGACTTCCACTTCTTCACGGGTGAGTAGAACAGGAATGCCAGCCTCAGACTCGGCTGTGACTTACCTTGCACTATGAGGTGGACCCGGGAAGTTTTGGGGTGATTGTCTGTCTGCACAGAGCAGGTATACGGACCTTCGTCATACACATCCACGTTCTGGATCATGATGCTATACTGGGTGGGCGTGTTGACCAGGATGATGACTCGAGGGTCTATGGACCATTTGTCATTCCCAGCATAGAGGATGGTACTGCGGTTCAGCCAGGCCACCCGGGTGACCCGGTCATCTATGGTACACCTGTGAGTGGGGTGGGGGCAGGGAGAAGGGAGAGAGAGAAAGAAAGAGAGAGAGAAAGAGGTTATGTTACACATACAGTGTCTCTCTTTGAGGAGTCATTGAAACAACAGAGCACAGCACTGAAAGGAAATAATCAATTGTTGATGAGATTTCCCTCATGTAAAGTTAAGAGTGGCCCGCTTCATCTTGGAGAACCAATGATACAAAATCATTTCTACTCGATACAGGAGGAAATGATATGACCATCTTGGCTGTGCATTTTCTTTCCCTCTTATTTTTCCCCTCTAGGCTTATATGAAAATGAGTTTATATTTCTTGAGCACATTTACCACCTTGTGGGAGAAGAGGCCCAGGAGCCCAGGGGAGAGAAAGTGGATCAGTATTTCAAATAGGTCACAGATAATCCACAAAGCAAATACTTAACTTGTAGTTAATCAAAAACTGAATGTGTTTACTTCCAGCCCTGGTGTTGATAATCTCCTTATGCCCCTAAGCAGCCCAAAGCCTGCATACCATGATTTATAACACAGGTTGGTAAAATTCACCTTAGAAATCCAACCGTTCCTGAGGAAGTCACGCTGCCTGCTAAGATTTCAGGAGAGGGAAGAAGGAAATCACCAGCAGAGTCCCTTCCCTGAACACCCCTCTCTGAGTCCCACTGGAAGCTAGAACAGTGCTGCTATCAAAGTAGAGAACTGGCCTCCATAGTGTGCTTCCTCTCCTTGAGTGCAAGAGGAATTTGCTAGTTGCGGTGTATGACCTGCAGACTATCAGGCTTCATGCGGAGATAAATGTGCTACAGACTTGCAATATATGCCCTAGGAACTTAGATCATGGGGATGGAAGGCTGTGTGACAAACAGACTCCTTTATAATTGTGGGTGCCCACCCACTGCTCGACGCTGCACATGGGAACGTGCTATGACAACCAGCCTCATGATGTCCTAGCAGAGAGAAAAGGGACATGAGCCAAGAACCTCCAGGCGAGGTGAACATGGGACAAGCATGGCCTTTCCGCACTGAGCATGATCTACCATGTAGCTGGCAACCAAGATCCTGCAGACAGGGCTCAGGAGAGGGAAGCATGCGGGCTTCCGTGGAAAGATCAGGCACCAGCCATGTGACCAACCTCATGTAGGCTTAAACAGCCCAGAGTTCCAGAGCACTGAAACACAGCCCCTCTTGAAAAGGGAAAGCAGCCAATCTAGGGTCTCTAAGGCAATGAAAATAACACCAGCTTCCAATTGCCAAGGTCTCTCTATGTGCTGCCTGCCTGCCCCACAGCTACTGTGGAAGAGGGGTGGCTGGGGTATCATTAGGCGTCTTCACAGTCTGACAGGAAGAGATTGTTCTTTTGTAAATATTCTTTATTTGCTGGTTTCATTTTCCTAACTATAAAAGTAAGATAAGCATGTTTTCACATATGAATGATGCAGAGTAAGAAATGTGGATAATACAAGGTCCCAGAGGGCCAGCAAGCCACTCACCCCCCAACTTCCAGCACCTGTTGCTCTTTCATTACCATCCTACTCCTTAAAGACAGGTACTCACTTGTATAAAGCTTGTATTATTAGTTTTTTACCTGAGATAGAATCATACTCTAATGCTCCTGTGAAACTTTCTCTTTCACTTGACCACAGTGAAGTACAGTGTACAGTGACCACCTGTACACCAGTAGTTACAGATCTAATTCTGTATCACCTCTGGGTAAATCTAAGTATGACCTGGGAGATGAGTTTTAGGGGCCCAACTGTATTCACCATTAGGAACAATCATTTAGGTACCGTTAAAAAGATTCTTTCCAATCTTTGTAGATGTGTCACTGGTATAAAGAAATTTGAAGTCATGCAGTCTCCTCCACATCCTGGGGCAACTCCTTTCTTTTTCTGGTCAGTTTTCTTCCTTTTATAACAATTTTTCATTTCCTTTATGAAGATGAAAACCCTAATAGGCTGAACCTGCTCCCTACTTTTAAAAGCATTTATAAGGGGGAAAAATACGATAAATTCATTCATTCTCAGTTGTAAATGACTGGTAAAGGACCAATGTGCAACATTTTCTAATGATGTCTGTATTTTCATAAAAGCAAACTCCGTGTTTAAATAACTCCTCCTATGGTCAGAGGCAGTGGCTCACACCTGTAATCCTAGCACGTTGGGAGGCTGAGGCAGGAGGATTGGTTGAGCTCAAGAATTCGAGATCAACCTGAGTAAGAGCAAGACCAAGACCCTATCTCTACTAAAATAGATAAATTAGTTGAATATTATGATGGGTACCTATACTCTTAGCTACTCAGGAGGCTGAGGCAGGTGGCCTGCTTGAGCTCAGGAGTTTGAGGTTCCTGTGAGTTAGGCTGACACTAGGGCAAAGGAGTGAGACTAAATGAATGAATGAATGAATGAATGAATGAATGAATGAATGAATGAATAAATAAATAAATAACTCCTCTTATAAGAATAAAGTTCAAATAGTAAAATTCCAGGAGTGAGTAAGGCTTGAAGTGGATTGGGATAGAGTTGGGGGGAGGGGCTGTTTTCTGTTCCCGGGGACACATAAACCCAAGTGACAAAGTACAAGCAAATATTCTTGCTTTAATTTTGGTCAGTTATGTAATCCACATTTTTAAAATTATTTAAAGTATAGTGGCAGTGGCAAAGGATACAATTTTGGTCTGAAGGGAATATTCACAGTTTTAAAATAAAAAGGTCCCAGAACTTGTGTAAATAGATGATAGGTAGAGAGACACATTCAATGGAATTTAAATACCACAGCCATGGACACTCATGATTATCCACTTTCAAAATTCATGAATAATCTCTTCTTTAAAAGTAACAAAATATGCATTGTTTCTTTTTAAACTAGAACTTGTATTTTCATTACATGCCCTCTGCAGAATATATTTTATGCTTAAAAATCTTTTATTGATCACCTATCATATTTATTTACAACTAACTATAGATTGAAATTTAAATTTCTTTTATATTCTATGACTATAAATTTTTCATTACTAATATTTTTAAAAACTTAGCATTACAAACATAAAATTGATAAAATGACATAAATATATTGCACAATTTGTCAAGTAATAATTAAACATAAAAAACATTTACTGGAAAGATAGCTGTTAATGTGATAGGTGAGGTTTACTTTCCAATACCATAGATAGATATCACTTATTGCTAGAATGAGAAAGAGGTTCAGAATCAATTTTTTTTCCTATTTTTGGCTTTAGAGAAACCTTGTTCATGTAAACAAGAAGACAGAAATGAAAATTTGGTATGACAATGCTGCTTAAGCGTTTGAATGCCTTCTAAGGTATATGCCAAAAGTCACGTAGTAATAGATCTTCAAATATCATTTTAATAATCTCACAGCTGACAGATCAATTAATTCTTCTTTCTATTTCTTTTAAAGCGATGAAGTAGAAAACACCTGACTTACAAGGTTTATAATTCTGTATCATTACTCATTCCATTTCTCAATATCTGCAAAAGAACCCAATGACCTTTCATCAAGACTCACCAAATGACTATTAAAAAGATGTTACTCTTTGACTAGAAGCATCTTGTTTAACCCAATACACTTAGAAAGGATGGAAAGATCACAAGCTGTTTATTTCCATATGCCAAATGGCACAACCCTCAGTCTCTTGTCTCTGAGTTTTAATTCCAATCAGAGAATGCACCAATGCAATGACCCACCATTGCCGTTATTCCATCTCTGCTTTACTTTGACGGACTCTTCTTTAAGAATGTGACCCTGTGGCCTGGCGCCTGTAGCACAGTGGTTATGGTGCCAGCCACATACACCAAGGCTGGAGGGTTCGAACCGGTCTGGGCTAGGTAAACAACAATGAAAACTGCAACAAGAAAATAGCCAGGTTTTGTGGCGGGCACCTGTAGTTCCAGCTACTTGGGAGGCTAAAGCAAGAGAATCACCTAAGCCCAAGAGCGGTGATGCCACAGCACTCTACCAAGGGCAACAACTGAGACTCTATCTCAAAAAAATAAAAACAAAAAATAGTGTTGTCCAGTGTGATTAGAGTCAGGTGATGGAAGTGTTAAAGGAAGTCCAGGAACACTGTCTCTTGCACTGTGTGTGAAGCTAAGGTGGTCAGAAGGGGAACAGAGTCGCAGCCCAATGTTAGGCACTTTCCCAAGCTGATTAACTTCAGGGAATTTGAGCTTTCCAAACCATCATTGCCCTTGTATTACTATCTTTGCATAGGACTGGTCACTACTTGAGAGAACACAGAACCACTGAAAATTACCCCAAGATCTAGTGAGGGTTGGCTTTGAAGCATATCAGTACTAATCTACACTCCAGGGCCAGCACATTCTTCCAATGTTCTGGCCATGTAGCCCTTACAAAGCCTGTGTGCCCCTAGAGTAATCAAACCCCGGATGGATGACCAGGGTGACTGTGGTCCAATTTCCTTGCTCTAGAACCTGGGTCTCATTTGGAGGCATAAAGTGCAAATAGCAAGAGCAGCTACACAACAGCCATCCATCTAACGCGGCAAGATGGTTCACAACGTGTGTACAGTTCCCAATGAACCACAGAGAACATGAGGGAACAAGGACATTTGCTGAGGACAGTTACTTTCCTCAACTTGTCTCTGTGCTTAAGAAGAAAGTAGTTTCCTGGCTTCACACTTTCTTCTGTCACCATGGGGCTCTTCTAAGCTCCTCTAAGCAGCAAGAGAAAGAACTCAGGAAAGGACTGAAACAGTCTGCTTAAGTGTTCTTCCAAACCCTGGCTCCTTCACCGCTGTTCATGGCAATGTTCTGGATCCTCCTTACCAAGAAACACATGGGGGGCATTTTTTACATCAAATAAAGGGCAGCCACAGAGCAAGTTGAGGACGGCTATTGGCAATGTTCTGATCTATTGAAAATACTTTCAAATATTTAAAATTCTTACATTCTAAGCTGACCCTACTTACTGGCCCTTGATAAAACATAACTCTGTACAATTCTATCACAGGTAGACTCAAAAGTTATATGTGGCTTGTATTACACCAGACAGAATTGTAAGAACTCTGCACATATTACATCAATGAGTCCTCATCAAGACCCACTGGGGGATGTGCTCTATTATTATTGACATTTTCCAGATGAGGAAACTGAGACACGGAGAGGAGAAAAGTAAACTTGCTTGGGAATGACCTTTATGCTTTCTTACACCACCTCTAGCCATGTGTGAGGACAGGTGGAAAAAAGAGTCAGGAAGAGGCAGGAAACGTCTGAAAAAAAAATCAGTGAGCAGAGGGTGTTCTAAATAGGCAACGTGTGATTAAGATACAGGTTGTTTGGTTTTGCTTTCTGAGGGAAAGGAGCAGTTAGGGAAGAACCATGCCTTAAAGCGGTGGTTTTCAAACTTTACTCTGCATGGAAAATACAGATCTCTGGGGCTCAGATCCCCAAAGAGCTTTTGGTTCCTGGGCCTGGAGGGAACCAAGAATGCACATTTCTAACGAGTTCTCTGATGATGATAATTTTGATGCTGCTGCCCTGGGGACTCCTCTTGAGAACTTACTCATCACCTTGAAGAAACTAGGCAAGCAACCAGTTGGAATTTTAATCAAAATAATACATTCCTGTAAAATGAAATTGGCCGGCTTTCTTTTTTTTGTTGTTGTTTGTCTGTAGTATTTACTGTTCCTTTTATTTTTATATTTTTCCTTTGGAACCACAAAAGAAAAGAGTGCCATCATTATTCAACAGAAATCTAATAAGCATGTTACGTATACTAAAGAACCTTCTAGCAGCTATGAATACAGTAGGGAACAAAGTTCTCACCCTGTGTTACGGCACCTAGTGAGAGACAAAGCAAGCACATGAGAATATGTGTGTTACTTTCAAACTAACACGTGGAGAGACAAAAAAAAAAAAAAAATCATACAGAGGGAATGGAGAGGGAGCCCTGGAGAGCATGAGCACTTCTGGAACAGAATGGTCAGGACATGCCCCTCCATGACCTACCTGCCAAATGGTTAATAGTTGTATAATCCTTCCTAAGATTGGGTGCACCAAGATGCACATCTGAAAATTATGTTCAACTTAAAAATAAAGACCACCTCTAGCATATACACACAGTAAGCTGTAGGAACATTTAGGCCATATGCATAGTTGGAGAACAAGTCTTGTAAGCCATGCGCCCAAATGGTGCCTTCATGTACTGATAACTTTGTAGGCATTGATGTTCAAAGCATCGACATTTGGGGACCCTGCGAGTTAATAATAAAATGTCTTTCTACTGCCACTGTTGTGGTTGGGGTCATACCTAAAAGAGAGTACACAACCCTCTGCTTTAATGAGGAGTCAGCAGCAAATATAGTTGAATCTCTAAAACAGACCCATCACACTAAACCTCCATTCTCTCTGAGATGTAATGTTAAAATCAACAGTCTTGGACTTCTTCATGGAATTTACACTACTGCATTTAATTCTTTTTTTTTTTTTAATTAAATCATAGCTGTGTGCAATAATGCAATCATGGGGTACAATGTGCTGGTTCCATATACACTTAGTTCTTCACATCCTTATATGTTAGGCTGTAAATGCCCCCTGGATAGCAACCACATGAGTGATATCCATTCTGTTCCTCTAAACAGAAATTAAACAAAGATATAAGGGACTTAAATGAGACCCTAGAACAACAGTGCTTGATAGACACATATAGAACTCTCCATCCCACAGATAAAGAATATACAACCTTCTCATCAGCCTATGAAACATTCTCCAAAATTGATCATATCCTAGGACACGAAACAAACTTCAACAGAATCAAAAGTAATGAAATTTTACCTTGTATTTTCTCAGACCACAAGGCAGTAAAGGTGGAACTCAACTCCAACAAAGACGTTCAACCCCACACAAAGGCATGGAAACTAAACAACCTTCTGTTGAGTGACAGTTGGGTGCAGGAAGAAATAAAACAGGAAATCATTAACTTCCTTGAGCATAACAACAATGAACACACAAGCTACCAAAACCTGTGGGATATTGCAAAAGCAGTTCTGAGAGGAAAATTTATCGCTTTAGATGCCCGCATTAAAAAAACAGAAAGAGTGCATCAATAAACTCACAAGCCAACTTACGGAATTGGAAAAGGAAGAACAATCTAAGCCTAAACCCAGGAGAAGAAAAGAAATATCCAAAATTCAATCAGAGATCAATGAAATTGAAAACAAAAGAATCATTCAGAAAATTAATGAAACAAGGAGTTGGTTTTTTGAAAAAATAAATAAAATAGATAAACCTTTGGCCAGACTAACTAGAAATAAAAAGGTAAAATCTCTAGTAACCTCAATCAGAAATGATAAAGGGGAAATAACAACTGATGCCACAGAAATACAAGAGATCGTCTCTGAATACTACCAGAAACTTTATGCCCAGAAATTTGAAAATGTGAAGGAAATGGATCAATACTTAGAATCACACCCTCTCCCTAGACTTAGCCCAGATGAAACAGAGCTCCTGAACAGACCAATTTCTAGCACTGAGATCAAAGAAACAATAAAAAATCTCCCAACAACAACAAAAAGTGCCTTCGTCCAGATGGCTTCACACCAGAATTTTATCAAACCTTCAAAGAAGAGCTTATTCCTCTACTGCAGAAATTATTCCAAAAATTTGAGGAGGAAGGAATCTTCTCCAATACATTGTATAAAGGAAATGTTACCCTAATACCAAAACCTGGTAAATACCCAAATAAAAAGGAGAATTTCAGACCAATTTCACTAATGATTATAGATGCAAAAATTCTCAACAAAATCCTAGCCAATAGATTACAGCTTATCATCAAAAAAGTCATACGTCGTGATTAAGTAGGTTTCATCCCAGGGATGCAAGGTTAGTTTAATATACGCAAGTCCATAAGCATTATTCACCATATCAACAGAAGCAAAACCAAAGACTATATGAGCCTCTCAATAGATGCAAAAAAAAGCATTCAATAAAATCCAGCATCCTTTTCTAATTAGAACACTGAGGAGTATAGGCACATGTGGCACATTTCTGAAACTGATCAAAACTATCTACGACAAACCCTCAGCTAATATTTTACTGAATGGAGTAAAACTGAAAGCTTTTCCTCTTAGAACTGGAGCCAGACAAGGTTTTCCTCTGTCACTATTACTATTCAACATAATGCTGGAAGTTCTAGTCAATACGATTAGACAAGACAAGATAAGAAAGGGCATCCAAATGGGAGCAGAGGAGGTCAAACTCTCAGATTGCTTCTCAGTCTTTCTCGTTACTGTGGTTAGAAAAGAAATGGTGAGTACAAACAGTAATACATGTAATGATAATAATAATGTGATAGCAACAAAAATGTTGAAGTTTCCTACACGTCTGGCACTGTACTAAGCACTTCAAATGTGTTATTAAGTTAACACAACTGTATGAATTTGTACTACTGTCATCCTTGTTTTATAAGCAAGAAAACAGAATTTTAAATGTTAAATGTCTTGACTAATATCACACAGCAAGTAAGAGGCAGAGCCAGGACTTGTACCCAGGTCTGTCAGGGTCCAGAACCAAAACATTGACTGATCACACAACTCAGACCATCTTTGGGAGTTTAGTCCATGAAACGTCAAATGTGCAGATTTCATGCAGTTAAATACATATTTTAAGATCATGAAAATCCTTTCTTCTTTTCTTAAAAGTTAAGTGGGAAACTGTCATTACTGTTGGTGAGATTATAAATCAGGACAGCTACTGGGGAAAAAGATTGCCATTATTTGCTAAAGTTGAAGATTTGTATATTGTATGATACAACAATTCTACTCTAAACATGCATATGCCCCAAAGAAATATGCACACATGTGCATAAGAAGAAATGTATAAGAATGTTCAAGGCAGTATTAGTTATGATAGCCCTAAGCTGCAAATAACTCCAAAGTCTAGATGCAAGAGTGCAATACATAATTGGGTCATGTTCGCAATAAAAAATAATGAGCCCAGTTAAATGCAACCACATGGGTGAAAGTTGTGCTAAGGAAGCCAGGTACAAAGGGTAAATGTTGTAATATTCTATTTATTCAAACTCCAAACACAGAACTAAACTATAATGTTTAGAGATGCATACTTTAGGGATAGAATTACAAAGTAAAGCAAGGAAGTGATGATGGTAAAAGTGAGGAAGATGGTGGGGAGGCAAGTGGTCATCATGAGAAGAGGCTAAAGAAGCTTCCAGATTCTACTATTTCTTTATCTGAGAAGGTAGTAACATGTGGCTTTCTTAATAATAATTTGTGAAACCAGACATATATATTTTATGCATTGTCTTTATACAGCAGTCCCCAACCTTCAGGGACTGGTTTCCTGGAAGAGAATTTTTCCACAGACCAGTGTAGGGGCGAGGAGATGGTTCAGAGATGTTTTAAGCACATTACATTTATTATGCATTTTATTTTTATGATTATTATATTGTAACATATAATGAAATAATTATGCAACTCATCACATGGAATCAGTGGGAGACCTGAGCTTGTTTCCCTGTAACTAGATGGTCCAAGAGCTAGCACTAGCATGGTCTGCCTCAGCTCCACTTCAGATCATCAGGCATTAGATTCTCACAAGGGGCATGCAATGTAAAGCCCTCACTTGCAGTTCACAGTAGGGTCTGTGCTCCATTGAGAATCTGTCACTGCTGATCTGATGGGAGGCAGAGCTCAGACAGTGATGCCAGTAAAGGGGAGTGCTATAAATACAGATGAAGCTTTGCTCCCTAACCCACCAATCACCTCCTACTGTGTGGCCTGGGAGAGGGAGGTAGGGGACTGCAGTCTCTATGTGTATAATATTTTATAGTAGAAGAGATTTTAAAAACATTTAAAGGAGAAAAAGGAAAAAAAAAAAAGGGCAACATTTTTTGTTTTAAAATCCAGACTAAAGTGTTTTGGTAAACAGCCCATTTTAGAGAAGGTTTTTTTTTTTCTTTAATTTCAAAATATTATGGGGGTATAAATGCTTTGGTTGCATGAATTGCTTTTGTATAGTTTAAGTCAGAGTTATACCCAGAGAATAGTGTGCATTGTACCCATTATGTGTGAATTTACTCCTTCCCTCCTGCCCTGTGCCACCTGCTTGCTTTCTGTTGAGTTGTACTACCAAATGCACACATGGGTGTTGATCAATTAGTTCCAATTTACTAGTAAGGACATGTGGTGCTTCCTTTTCCATTCTTGTGAAATTTTACTTAGAAGAATGGTCTCCAGTTCCACTCAGGTTGTTACAAAAGTTAATAGCTCACAATTTTTTGCAGCTGAGTAGTATTCCATGTTATACATACACCATATTTTATTAATCCATTCACGTATTGATAGACACTTGAGTTAGTTCCACATCTTTGTGATTGTGAAATGTGTAATAAACATTAAGGTGCTCATGTCTTGATAAAATGATTTTTTTCCTTTGGGTAAATACCCATAATGGGATTGCTGGATCAAATAGGAGGTTTACTTTTTAGTTCTTTGATATTTCCATACAACTACAATACTAGTTTACAGTCCTCTCAACAGTGTATAAGTGTGAAACAAACAACAACAACAAAAAAACAAGAACAGTGTGTAAGTGTTCCTTTTTCTCTGTATCCATGCCTACATCTGTTGTTTGGGGATTTTCTGATAAAAATCATTCTCATTGGAATTAGGTGATATCTCATTGTGGTTTTGATTTGCATTCCCCTCATGATTAGAGATGTTGAGCATTTTTTCATATATTTATTGGACATTAGTCTATCTTCTTCTGAAAAAACTTCTATTCATGTCTTTTGCCCACATTTTTTATGAGGTTTGATTTTTTTTTCTTGCTGATTTGCTTGAGTTCCTTATAGATTCTGTTTATCAGCTTTTTATTGGATATATAGCATGCAAATATTTTCTCCTATTCTGTAGGTTATATATTTACTCTATTGATTGTTTCTTTGACTGTGCAGAAGCATTTTAATTTAATCAGGTCCCATTTGTTAATTTTTGTTGCTGGTGTGATTGCCTTTAGGATTTTCTTCATAAATACTTTGCCTTGGCCAATGTCTTTAAGAGTTTTTCCAACATTTTCCTCTAGGATTCCTATAGTTTCATGCCTAGTTTGAATTGACAAAATCTGACACCTCTGAAGTTACTTCTACCCTCCTTGCTAATATGAGTCCCCTTACCCACCCACTCTTACCCTTTGTTGTCATTAATGTTTTTCTTGTTAAATAAATGTTTTCTTGCTCACATGATAGGGGACTGCATGGAAGTGTTGTTTCTCTACAAAGGAACTGATTGATATTTCTGGTCTGGTTGTTAGATGTAATCATGAGCTCCTTGACTCAAAATCAGTTTTGCAATTGGAAAATGGGAACAGCAGGTTTATTGTTTTAATTAACACATTTGAGTAGAAGCTTATCAGAGTAGGCAACCACAATAGCAGATAAGATGTTTGCACACATCCTGAGAGCTAGGGATGAGCCTGGAAGGACCGGGTCCACTTCTGACAAAGAGTTGGCTCAAGGATCTCAGGCCATAGCAGGTAGTGGGTTGGAGCCCAGCTCTTAGGGGTTTTAACGGTCTAAGTAGGCAGTCTACCAAGTTTTGATATTCAGTTGAGATGTCTTTAAACTCTAAATTCTAAGGACATAATTTCTTCAGATAAAAGAATTAAGATGTATTGAGGACTTCTCTGAGTTCCCAGTTCAGTGACAGAGAAAAATGGTAATAAGAAACTCCTTTCATGTTCTTCAAAGTAGCAAGCTGTCTCAACTGTGGTTTATACTATTTATCTGTCAACAGCCACCTTCATATTCACATGCCCTAGCCTATATCTAGTAGAAAGGAAAGTCAAGGAAAAAGTCAGAAGGAAACAGGAAAGGGAAGAGGATACTGTTCATTTATGGACCTGATAGCAAACATATACAAACAATTCTACAGGATTTGAATGTGGCACATTAGCTTGATCCATCCATCTAATGGCAGCAACTAGTAGCAGTGCAAGCATAGTGCCCTAGAGTGTTGCTACTTAAAGTGTGGTCAACTGACTGTTACCCTCTGGGATAAGATAGTTTAGCATGGAGAATGGGCCTTTGGAAACATTTGTAGTAATTTGATGGAGAAATTTTATGTGTATAAAATCTAATATGAAAAATTGGAGCTCATATTGTATGCCTTTTCTATTTTGGCTTTTTTGGTATTTATTTTTATTGTATTTTATAAAAGTATTAGTCCATAATGGACTGCAGATTATTAAAAAAATAGTGCTTCATCACAGACTACTTAGGAAGCATCACTGTTGAGAAGGAGTCTCTTAGGGACATGCCTAAACAAACTTAGGTTAATCTCATTGTTTTTAGTGGGAGACAGGAATGAACAAAACCCTTGAATAGCTTCATGTAGCTGGAATCTACAGTTCAAAAATGGACGCAGTAGTAGAAATTGACTGGCCCTTACTGTTTCCCATGCACTGTTCTGAGCTATTTAGAGACAGCATTTTATTTAATCTGAAAAATAATTCTATAAGGTGGGTTCAGTGTTTACTGTCCCATTTTATCAAGAAGAAAACTAAGAAAGGCACAGAGAGACTAAGTAATTTTGTCTTATTCTAAACCACAATCTAATCCTTTTGGAGGAATGTAGTGCACAAATTAAAATTAATCTCTGAGATGTTCTTTCTTCTCTTTACTTCTCTGAATCTTACATACCTTTTAAGGCCCACTGAAAGTTCCATTTCCTTCAGGAAGGATTCACTGGTAGACTTATTCTTCCCTGAATTATGTAATATCTTCTTAAATTTCACATCATGACATGATCTATTCCCATTATTTGTGATCTCATTTATGCTTTAAAGCAGCTGTAAGCCCATGAAAGGGAAGAGCTGTAGACATATACTGGTATACTGTCCCCACTTCCTGTCTCACTTCCCAGATGGTGACACTTGCTGACATATGCTATGGACTTTCATTGATGAACTGAATTGTCACCTAAATTGAAGTTTATTTTTGGTATTTCATTAAGACCAAGTGAGTGCAGGACTACACACCTACAAACAAATTTCATATATGGAGAATCAGAGGAAGATGTTAATTTTTACTCTGTATAGTTCTATATTATATAGGTTATTATAGCAGAAGTTTTACTTATAAAACTCAAAATTCATTTTAACCTTGAACTTACAGTTCCTGACAGAAAACGTTAGCTAAGCAGAGAGTTGGAAGAACTTGAACTAGAAGATGTTGATTTTTATTATTGATTCTACCTTGGAAAAGTCTTAAAGCTTCTTGGGCTGAAGAGAAGGGATCGAGAGAGGGACTACAAAGCCCTGATCCAGTTCCATGACCTTAAGCCTAATCATATATTTATGCTTTCAAAATTTTTTTGTTCAATCATATATATAGTAGAACCTTTATAAGTTGACCACCCAAGGAACTGTAACGGACTGATCAACATACAGAGGTCTTCAACATAAGGGACTTGGCCTACTGTAATGGTACATACGTGTACTTTACTTTCTTGTACAGCTTTTGTTAGAGCTTATCCTATGAAATCATACATAATCAAAACACAGTAAAATCATACATGTAAGATCTGACATTTAAGTTTGTGAACTCATCCTAGAAAAAGTGCTGCATACCTCATTGCTGATTATCACTATGGTCACTTATGGAATACTCCCACTGGGAAGCTATGCACTGATGCTAATGCCTAATACACCCTTCAAAGCAATTTTGGAACTCTTTTTTCTGGAATGACCCTCAGAGCTGTCATTGTAAAGCACACAAAAAACATATAATGAACACTGCTCAGCAAGAGACCACCACACATCAACACAAACACAGGCGTGAAACACTAACATACCAAAGTTATGAAACCTTACCAAGTTGTTTGTACAGTGCTGCCAATATTAGTGCACAGTGGCAAATTTATGAACTTAATTGTCAGACCTCATATGACAGGTCTGATGATAATTCCAGAAAAAGTTTCAAAATTGCTTTGAAAGGTAGGTGCTGGTGTCAGTGCATAGCTTTCCAAGCGGAGTACTTGGAAGGTGACCAAAATGATATTAAGCAATGAGGTATATAGCACTTTTCCTAGGACAAGTTTAAGAACTTAATTGTCTAACCTCATACAGTATATACAAAATCAATGCATTTATTGTTTTCTCATGGTTTAATCATCCTTTATGGAAAAAGAGTCAACCTTAGTCTATTTTTCTTTTTTTTTCTTTTATTTCAGAATATTAACTGGTACACATTTTGTTTACATGCTTTGGTTTTGTACAGACTAAGTCAAAATTATACACGTGTCCTTCACCCAGATAGTGTGCACTGTACCCAATAGCTATGAATTTACCCCAACCCTGCCTTTCCTCTCCCCACCTTAATTTCCATTGATATTTATATCCATATGTGTACATAAGTTTTGATCAATTAGCTCCAATTTGGTATTAAATATAAGTGTTTGTTTCTCCATTTTTGCGATGTTTCACTTAGAAGAATGGTTTCCAGTTTCCTCCATGTGGTCCAAAAGATATTAGAGGACTATTTTATCCTTATTACAAACTTAAGTGCAGAAAGAACTCTCAATGCTGGCTATACTCAGCATAACAGGGCATTTTTCCGTAGCAAATGTCTTCAGTTGAATTATCAGATGCCTAAAATCCTCTTTAGGAGTCTCCGCAATTTCTGTATCATCCTCACTTGCTTCTTCAACTTCATTAGCTGCTTCATGTACTTTTATGCTGGTCTGTACTTCAGTCAATGTCACTTGGAAAATTGCTTCTG
Source organism: Arctocebus calabarensis (assembly GCA_963573935.1). NCBI lineage: Eukaryota > Metazoa > Chordata > Mammalia > Primates > Lorisidae > Arctocebus > Arctocebus calabarensis. Next base: position 94,014 of record CAUYON010055867.1, read on the forward strand.
GATCAGGTTCATTACAGGTTGCCTCCTCGTCAACAAAACCTTCAAATTTTGCTATGGACGTGGACCATCTGATGGGGCCAAAACATCATGTTCTTGGATTGTGACAAATCCAACTTTCTTGAAACACTTCCATATTATTTCTGGCTGAACTTCATATCCAAAGCAGAACTACTCCAGAGGACAGCATTGAGAGTGTTAACTGATCCAGTAGATGAAGTTGCTTTCACAGGCAGACCACAGATCCACTGCCAGAGCTGGACTAAGTAGTGCATTTTCAATGTTTTGATGATGCCTTGGTCAAGAGGTTGAATTTTTGAAGTTGTGTTTAAAGGCAGAAATTTCAGGGTCATGTTCGTGAGATTATTCTTTTGCGGGTAGCCAGGACAGTTGTCTAATGCCAATAGAATAAATGATTTCTTCTTCATTTCTCAGTAAATACCCCTTACCTACTCCTCATTTAGGGAATTTGTGATGTCCAATTGATGGAGAGGTCTTCAGGTTTCAGGTTCTTGAATGTGTGCAGCTTTCTTATTTACCAGTCACCAAGGGCTTTTAGTTTCTTTCCAATTGAACTAGCACAAAGCAGAACTATGAAATATTCTTTGGAAAATGTTCTACTCTTATGTTTGTCACCTTTCATGATAAGCCTCCTATTAGGCATCACTAAGGAAAAGAGTCTATACTTGAAAGCATTAAAGATGTCATCATTTTTGAAGCCTCTGGTGAAGTCTGGGAACTTTTGATGAATTCTTCCACAACTTCTACTGGAACTTCTTTGGATTTCCCAAGACTTTTTGGGAAATTTCATGTCACAGTTTAAATTTTTCAGCCAACCTCTCAATCCCTGGAAACCCTGAATACCTGTGTGAATTTTATAGCAACTTTTTGGATTGTAGGCCAGGGGATTTGGATGTTAATCGTCCTCATTTATTTGAACCAGCTTACTGTGGCTTCATTGACTTCAGTGAGATACATTTTCCTCTCTTCTGCTATAGGCCTCTACTTTCCTTACCATATATCTCCAAATCCTCACATTTATGTTTTTGCATATTGCTGACTATGGTCCTGTTAACACCAAATATTTCACCATTTTTGTTTGGCTGCTGCTTTCTAGAAAATGTAGGTCAAACATTTCCCTGAACATCAGTTCTTTGAATTATTTCCTTTATCTCAATTAATTTTCCTTTGTCTTGATTAACTCTATAGTTTTTCAATAATTGTAAGATGTACCTACAATTCAGACTAGTCCTTCATGTTGCAAAAATCTTCTGCAATACATGATAAACAACAGGATGTCAGACCTAATACAACACTTGGTAATAATAAAATATGAAAAAGGAACTTATGCTAAAGAAAAAAAACTACAATTACTAAGGGGCAAAGTCCAAAACTTCTACCACATGGTATAGAGTGGACTCAACTTGTCAATATAGATGGTAAATTAATATTGTGTGTTATAGTCTGGGTGGTCAAGATACAACTTACAGTGGTGATCAATATATACATGTCTTCCATTGAGTACATGTGGTGCATGTCCGGTCTTATGAAAATTAGGTCAACTTAGGGACACAGTCAATTATGGCAGTTCTACTGTACTTAGATTACATGATCCTATAACTTAGTACATTTCAGGCTTTTTGTATGTTGTCAGTGCCATTCAATGTGTGCACATGTGTGTTTGTGTGTGTATGTTTCCTTAGACACACTTACGAGGAAATAAGATCTTTTGGAACTTGAGAATAAATTCATTACTGAAATTTAGGAATGAAAATTTTTCCTTGAGCTTTCTGAGAGTCATTTATTAGGCCATAATTGTTTAGAATTGTTATTTCCATTTAAAAGGGTATCAGCACACAGTATTTGTTTCTCAAGAAGAATCTAGTTCTGTAAGAGGTATTACTCCATTCTATAATCTTTCTTGGCCAAATATTTAAGCTTGTTAAAATTGGGAAACTTGATCATCTATCACTCACTTTCCAATGCAGTCTCAGTTTATAACACACATGAGTGTGGAGGAAATTAGCCATTTTAGGCATTTTGAAACTGTCAAAGATTGATGTTCACATTGCACTGCTGTTAGTATTTTAATCATGGACGCTCATCCAGCAACTGATAAAAAGAAAATGTGAATATGTGTGTATGCAATATAATTATTTCAGACTCACATACTTTTTCTATTAGCTTTTAAAATCTGTTTGCATAAAAAGTTTCTTTCCCAATCCAGCTCCTCTAAGGGTTCTTGCAGAAAGAAATGACTGGGGACATGATCTTTGCAATATTTCATTTTGTTATCTCTTATTATTACATGGCAGCCCAGAGCGTAACATGAATAATGCTGTCTTGTCATCAAAATGCATTCATTCATTTAATGAGTTCCTGAAAATAATGGAACGGTTGCTAAGCAATGGAGAAATTATACATTCCCAGGGATCTGTGCAGATTCTAAAAGCAAAAGTAGTTCTGAGAATTTGTGTTAGTGTCTCTGGAACCCATCTAAACAAAACCTAGAAAATCACATGCTCCACCCAATAGCCACAAGGCAGCACTTTTTTATTTTTCTCTCATTCTGATCCAGGTTTATGTGACAATGTAGATAGAAAATTTCCTATCAGTGATCTGTATCCATGTATGAACTACAGATACCTGGCAAGTTTATATCATATTTATTTTTTTAAAATGATACATGAGAGGCTATTTTCTTTTACCCAGGAAGTTTTATTTTAGATGTAATAATAATAAATAATATTTTAATTACAAAAATGCATATTTAATAAAAATACTTAACACAGAGACATGCATTTTTTAAAAAACACACAAAGTTAATTTTTTAAAAAATAAATCACTCATAATCCAACCGTTCTTCAAATAGCCAGTGTTAATATTTTGGGATACATCAGCTATCTGTCACTTTTCTAGATATATGTAAAGTTATTATTTATTATTGTTTAACATATTATATATGCATAATTCACATATACACATACACTCATTCTAAACAATGTAAACATATTATTCATTTTAAAAGAATTTTTGAAAATTTAGGTTGTTCCTAGTAATTCATCATTACATAATAAATAACCCCTAATTATCCTACACACACATTTTTAAAATTAAGTACACTTTTATTGCTAAAGTGATGCATGTAGACATATATTTCTAGAGTAGCAGAGCAAGAAACTCTGAAAATACACTGCTCCATAACTACAAAAACATTGGGAGAAAAAAATGTCCAAAAACCCCAAAAAACCTTTCTTAGAATTTTGGCAATTGACCAGAGCCTTAGAAAAATATAAGCATTTATTTGAGAAAAATGGATGAATCTCAGCAATAATCTTAGCAAGTTTTATAGAATTTTAACTCACACTATTTGCATTCGCCTCTATTGACATCCACAGTAACTTGAAAATCAGCAGCCTCACAACCATAGATAATGAAAAATCAGCATTCTAGTAGCCACTGGAGGAAGAAAAATGGGTTTAGAGTTCTCCATAATGCCTCATTTACAGGTACTATCACTGTATGACCTTTCTGGCAGATTGTTAGAAAATCCCCCATTTGCAGTGTTTGTCTTTATATGACCTAACTCAGAATTTACTAAATGAAAAAAGCCCTATCCTCAAGGTGTTTGTTAAAAACAAGCAGTAGAAATTATTTAGCATCACAGTTGTCATAGTCAGCAATACCATTTGGAGCAAAGAAAAGATACCCAAAGAACTTAGAATTTGGGAATAAGATATTCATAGTATATTTTGAAAAGATCCAATGTATTTCTGGGGACCCAGAAACCATGAACTTGTGTAGCGCTATGTATATGCCCAGGAAAAATACTGAGAAGGTCACAATATGTCACCTCTAGGTAGCCATGAAGCTCTGCACAAAGACAAAGTAAAGGATAAGGCAGAGCTGAGGGCCTATCAGCAAATGCTGGGAGCCTACTTAGTTTAAGGCATATAAAAAAAATCTGTCAAATCATTATCAGTTCATCAAGCTAACCAAGCAGAGACTTCAGTAGATATACAAGGCAAAGAATACGGATTTTACAGAATTAGTACCGGGAAGTCACTAAACAAACAAACTAACAAACAGAAACAGTAACAACAAAAAAATCTGGGAAGGAAAAAAATCTAATTTCCAAAATAGCCATGTATTGTTATTTAGAATATAGAGTTTTAATAAAAAATTTGAAACGTGGAAAGAAATGGCAAAGCATGGCCCATACATAGGAAAAAATGGCGTCAATAGAAACTGTCCTGCAGGAAGCCCAGACATTGGACTTCTTAAACAAAGACTTTCAATCAACCACTACAAACCACTAAAGGAAAAAATATCTAAACAGCTACAGGAAAGTATGAGAACAATGCCTTATGAAATAGGCATTGTTATGAAATAGAGATTATCAGTAATGAGAGAATAACTATAAAGATGAATTAAAGTATGAGAACAATGCCTTATGAAATAGGCATTATCATGAAATAGAGATTATCAATAATGTGAGAATAACTATAAAAATGAATTAAATTAAAATTCTAGAGTTTTAACATACAGTAACTGAAATAAAAGTTTTCATTTAAGTAACTCAATAGTATATTTGAGCAGGCTGAAGAAAGAATCAACAAACTTGAAGATAGGTCAATTGACATTACCCATTTTGATAAGCAGAGAGAAAAAACAATGAAGGAAAAAGGACAGAACCCCTGATATCTTTGGTACACCATCAAGTGTACCAAACATATGCATAGTAGGAATCACAGAGGAGAAACACAAAATAAAAAGGGGAAGAAAAAAAAAATTGAAGAAACAATGGCTGAAAACATTGATTTATATATCCAAGCACCTCAATAAAGTCCAAGTAGGATAAACTTAAAGAGATCTATACTTGAACACATCATAATCAATTTGCCATAAGACATAAAAGAAAGACTCTTGAAAGCAACAAGAGAAAAATGACTCATCACACACAAGGGATCCACCGTGAAATGAACAGCTAAATTTTCCTCAGAAACTGTGGAGAACAGAAGGCAATGGGATAATATATTGAAAGTGCTCGTGAATATGAGGAATGCCAACCAAGAATGCTATGCCTAGTAAATTATTATTATTCCAAACATCATCAAGAAAATAAAATTTAAAAGGGATTTCACTGATAGTAGATCTACCCTATAAGTGAAACTACAGGAAGTCAGGAAGGACACTGGGCAGTAATTCAAATTCAGATGAAGAGATAAAGAACACTAGTTTCCAGTGTAATTGCATTATAAATATAAAAGATAATATTCAGTAGAACCTCTGTAGTTGACCACTTCCTGACATATACCACTTCCTTAAGTTTATCTAATTTTCATAGGTTGGATATGCACCACATACATGTATCAGTATAGAAGGCCTAGTTTCTTAGGCTGACCAGTTTGTTACAGTCTCTTTAGTGGCCAACTTACAGAGGTTCTCCTATAACTGTATTTTTGGTTTTTTATGTGTTTTAAAAAACAACCTCATCTGAAAAATCACAAAAATTGATTAATGGACTTATAATACATAAAAATATAACTATATGAAAATTACAGCAAAGAAGGAGAAGGGAATAGAGCTACACTGGAGCAAAGTTTTGTATACTATTAAATTGAGCTGGTATATTATTAAATTGAGTAATTCAAAGTAGATTATTTTAAGACATTAAGCACAATTATGACCACATAACATTTCAGTCAATGATGGACTCCATATAAAATGGTGGTCCCATACTAATATAATACCATATTTCTACTGCATTTTTTCTATATTTACATATGTTTATCTATAAAAATACTTCACTTTATGTTACAGTTGCCCTCAATATTTAGAACAGTAAGATCCTGTACAGATTTGTAGACTAGGAGCAGTAGGGTATACCTTATGGTGTAGGTGTATAGTAAATTACATTGCTTGGTTTTGTATTAGTATACTCTGTGATATTTGCACTAGAACAAAATTTTCTAATGACATACTTTTCAGAATATATCCATAACATTATGTGACATATTGTTATATAATCACCAGGGTTATTACAAAGATACTCCTAAAAATATAGTTAAAGAAACAATGAAAAATTAAAATGACAAACTAGAAAATATCTGTTAAGCACAAAAGGCAATAACGAAGGAATAGAGGAACAACAACAACCAAAAGGAAGATATAGTCATGGAAAACAAACAAACCAAAAATATCCACCAATGATTACATTAAATAAGAAGATCAATATTTTTAATAAATAAAGCATAGGTTGGTAGAACATATTTTTATATAATTCAAACACATGCTTTCTAAAAAAGGTGCACTTTAGATTAAAGCACTTTAGAAAAGAGCGAAGGGGGATTGGTGGGCTCCCACCTAAAGCACTCTAAAGAGCGAAGGGGGATTGGTGTGCTCCCATCTAAAGGACACAATGCAGAGGTATGTGGCACACCTTTTGGGGGCAGGACTCAACTACATGAGGGACTCTACCTAAAGATTAAAGGTGTGCTTTAGATTTAATGATTAGTTGAAAGCAAAAGGATAGAAAGAGATATACTCTGCAAACCATAACCTAAAGAAAACTAAAAGGGCTATAATGTAATCAGCCAAAATGGATATTAAGATGAAAATTGTTACCAGAGAAACTCAATTCAACTCAATTTGGGGTGAACAATGAGGGGGAGCAAAGGGGGATTGGTGTGCTCCCATCTAAAGGACACAATGGAGAGGTATGTGGCACACCTTTTGGGGGGCAGGACTCAACTACAAGAGGGACTCTACCTAATAAATTAAAATATTGTGACCTGGTTGTTTGTACCCTTACATTAACCTAAAATTAAAATAAAAAAAGTTTAAATTTCAAAAAGCAACATGGATGCTTTAATGACTTTTAAAACATTTTAAGATGTAAGTGTTAAAAGAGAATGGCTAGAGTATCTGCTATAAATCCTTCAATAAGAAGATAAACTAAAAAAAAAAAAAAGAAGATAAACTGCAGCAACAATAAAAATAATTTGTTACCTCTTTCTATTTCTAGGGATTTTACGTATTTTCTTGTATATCAGACTGCGTAAGAGAAAAATAGCTCTTCTTTCTGTGTCAAGGAAAGTGTTTTTATTAGCAAATGAACTAAATTAGAAACATTTATTTTTAGGCCCATAAATATTAAATAATTTATCTTCTTAGCAATTAGATCTTGCAGAAACTTTTCTCATGTCTTTCTAAAACCCTAGCCTCTATTTAAATGCTAAGACATAGCATTAATCAGACTGATTAAACAATGAAATACAGTTATACAAATTTCTCACATAGTTTATATTTATCTTTCAACACAGCCACTTTTGATCAAAGTTTCACATTAAGAGAATGGTCTAAACATTCATTATTTAAATTATTGAAAACTTGTTATAAAGAAAGAATTATAAGTTTTCCCCTTTAGAAGGAGTCCAACAGCATTAGCAAGTTGAAAAAGAATGCTAAAGTGCATTATTGAATTTGCTGGAATAAAGATCTGATTTTGTTGGGTAAATCAGCATATGGGCTATCAATAGCATTGGGGATTTCTTCTTCCTAATGTTTTTCTTGAGATTGGTTTCTGTTTATCATTTTATTATCCATCATTATAGCTTTTCACACTTTATTCGTTTTCTAAAGAAATGATTCTGCTATTGGCCTTACTTGCCCCTAAATACTGTACTTTCCATTGGAATCAATTTGATTCAGGTTAAGAAATACACCACATGGCAGACATTGAACTATGTATAAAAAACTATGATGAGGCTTGGTGCCTGTGGCTCAACAGGCTAAGGTGCCAGTCACGTACACCTGAGCTGGCGGGTTCGAATCCAGCCAGGGCCCGCCAAACAACAATGATGGCTGCAACCAAAAAATGGCTGGGCATTGTGGCGGGTGCCTGTAGTCCCAGCTACTTGGGAGGCAGAGGCAAGAGACTCGCTTGAGCCCAGGAATTGGAGGTTGCTGTGAGCTGTGATGCCACAGCACTCTATCCAGGGTGACAGCTTGAGGCTCTGTCTCAAAAA
>CAUYON010055869.1:0-34156 GCA_963573935.1 Arctocebus calabarensis
GTAGCTGGGACTACAGGCGCCCGCCACAGCGCCCGGCTATTTTTTTGTTTTGCAGTTCGGCCGAGGCCGGGCTTGAACCCGCCACCTTCGGTATATGGGGCCGGCGCCCTACTCGCTGAGCCACAGGAGCCGCCCCATCACCCTTATTTTTAAAATATGTGATGATCTGTAGCCACAGATTGTAAATTGCTAATGGAACATCATTACTACCCATAATAATGACAGCAAATCTTCAAGGTTCTTTGTAAGTAGACATCGAAACTTCATTGGTTGAAAAGAAACAAAAGATTTAATTCTCCTTGCCAGACACTTGCTGCCAGCCTGACTTAAAACATTTTTAAACAATCTGTGCTTGACCAGTAGATGGCGCTCGCCTCCCTTGGAGTGAATGACTTTTGAATGAATAAGCTCGCCCTGTGCCCCCCACCCAAAGCAGGGTTGTAGTGAACACCTATCCATCCCCAAGTCTTATTCATATCTTTGGAATTCATCCTCTTTTCTTCATTCCCAGTCTAGTTCAGAGCCTCTCTGTCGCCTGCAATTTTATAATAAGACGATAACCTCTTACCTCTGGTATTCTTTTATCAAGCACACTATCATCCAGAATCACTTCCCAAAAGTGATCCGAAGGCCCGGCTTTACAATGGTGTCTTGGAGGATGAACTCGGGAGGGGGATTCTCTGTGAAGGGAATGGCAACAAGCAGAAGGGTCAAGGTAGAAAAGCGGAGGCCTTCTCCGGCCAGCGGATTTGTCTCCCTTGACCAGAGGAGGGAAGGGAAGGACAGGGAGCTAAAGTCAGAAAGGTAGATTCAGAGCCTTGGAGGCTCCTGCCAAGGACTTTTGACTCACTCAGGCAACAGAGAATCATGAAGAGGCTCTGAAGGTGGCAGGGTTAGAGCTGTGCTTGCACAAGATCAATGTGACCAGGCATGCGGATCAACGAATGAAAAGTAAAAAAATCTAACGGAGAAGTCACCTGACAACGTGAGGTTTGGAGAAAGGAGCATACACAGGACGATTTGTGGTTTGAGAAATTTCAGAGTAGTTCCTCCACCATGACACCCATCATGGAATACTTCCTTCCAGATAACATCTAGGAAGCCAGGAATAGACAGTCCACATGTCCCACGTGTATGCGTGTGTGGCTAGCCAGTATGTTCCATAGCTGCTTCTGGTAAGACTATTAGGTGTCCAGAGCGAAGCCACTACACTTGTTTTCAAGTAGGAAGTAGGAAAAAAAAAAAAGACAGAAAAGAAAAACAGCTTGAGTTTCTTGCCGTATCACAGACTTTCAATGTGTTATTATTCAACACTACTGTGTCGCATTTAGATTTTCCACCTCGAGGAATTTGGTTTAGCTTTAATTAGTTGCTGTGCATATTTCTGAGCCAACTCTGGAAAGCATTTATTTAGAAAATAGTTCTCACTAAAATATAAGCTGGATATGGGGCGTCATTTACCAAGCAGGCTTTGCATCACCTTCAGACAGTTCTGCATTCTCTCTAGTCATCTGCCTGACTTTTGCTACAAGCCTGTCATTGTGATCTTGGCCAGATACTTATTAATCATAACCCCAAATATCTTAATCTTGAGACCAGGCATATCACTGTCCAAGCTCTATGAGTAGCTGCAGAACTTTAGAGCATGAATATTTTTCAGAGAAAAGATTATGCTTACAGGTTATTCTTGTGCAAGCAACTGATGCCTTTTTCATCCAGCAACTTTTCGGAAAAACAAGCTTAAAAATACCAGACAAATGAAAAACAGACTTCAGCAGTTACGTGCTGCTTCCTGAGTAGCTGAAGAATGTGCTTCTTGTGGTTAAATGAGGGATCTGTTTAATATGGATGAAATACCAACACTCCAGGCATTTTCATTGACATTTCACTGTGACTTTTTGAACTTAGGAGAGCTGATGCCAAAACCTACTCTTTTTGCTCTGCAAACCCTTGGAGAGCTGGGCCGGGAGAGGTAACAAACAGGCTAGGTGGGGCTCCCGCTCTCTCTCTCCCTCTTTGTGTTTGCACTTCACTTTCATTCCCAGTTTTCCAAGATTTCTTTTCTGAACCCAGTTAGGAAACCAGGCAAAGGTTTGCTCTCCTGCTCTCAAATCCCATCGCCTCTCCAGCGCTGGATTTGCTTCCTGGACCGAAGTGAAAACGTTCGTGGCGGGCATTTTTGTTCAGACTTTTTGCTAAGACCGTTGAACAGAAGCCTCCCACAGGGGCTGGAAGGGGCACTGCGGCACCCGGAGCACATTCAAGAGCAGCTTCGAAGGGCAGAGGGGCCGAGGGAAGCCCCTCTTCCCGGCGCACCCAGCCCCGGCCGGACTCGGCTCAGGGCAGCCCCGCCGCCTGGCAGCAGCCCGGGAGAAACATGCTGTTTTGTTTAAATCGTCCACATTCTTTGCCATTTCCCCATTGGCCGGATGGGGCTACCCTCCCCGCCGCGGCCGCTGCTGATGTCAGCCTCGCTCGCGCTCGCTCCTCCCGCACCCACCTCCCCGGCCCCAGGCACACTGCAGCTCGGCGAGGACTCAGCGGCCCCGGCGAGGCGGCTGCAAAGTCGCGGGCACGCACGGCGCTCGCGGAGCCCAGGGACTCGGGGGAGGGACGCGCGCGGAAGGCGCCAGCTTCCTTGTCGCCCGCCTCTGGCAGCCGCGGGCCGAGGTGGGAGGCACCCGGGGCCCCAGCGCGGCAGCGCCGAGGGCGGCGGCGGCGGCTTCCCTTTTCTCCCGCTGCAGAGCTCTGGAGCGGCTCGGGGACCAGCCCTAAAAAGAGCAGGAAATCTTGTTTACCGCCCGGGGAGAGGAGCCGATCGAGCCTTTGTCTGGAAAGTCAGCATCTCCGGCTCCGGCTGCAGTGTGTTCCTGGTGACAGCATTGGGCAGATCGGCCGGAGGAGGGGGTCGCCAGGGTCAGATCTGCTTTTCGGAGGCGGATCGATCGGGTGACTTTTGTGCATTCGTTGTGATTTTTCGGAAATCTCTTCTTTTCCTCCCTCTCCTGCTACCGGGCATGTCCTGATCTTGCGGCCGCTCTTAACCACTCCGGGCTGCAGAGCACAGCCTACTCCAGCGGGTCTCCCTCCCTCCTTCCCTGCCTGACTTTGCAACACCGCGTTCCAGGAGGACAGACCTAGGCGAGCAAGGAGGCGGGGGAGCTGCAAACACTGGGACTTAAACCTTGACATGCTCTCGGGCGGCGAGGAGGAAGCCAGGAGCTGAGCGCACCGCCGGGGCTGCTCCGCTCGCCGGCTCAGAGCGCCGGGCTCCGAGAGCTGCCCTGCGCCTGGGCGGCAGGCTTGCTGGTCCGGGGGCACCCCCTGCTTCCCGCCCCGGGGGTCCGCGGCCGGCAGGATGCTGCTGAAGGAGTACCGGATCTGCATGCCGCTCACCGTGGACGAGGTAAGCACCGGGCCCGGCCCGGCCTCACCCGCTCCGAGGCTCCCGCCCCGGGGCGCTGGGTTCCCCACCGCCGCCTCCCGGCCGGCGGGTCCACTGCGGGCGGCGGGGAAACAAACCCAGGTGGATCTTGCCTCCCAAACCAGACGGCTGGAGGGGGAGGAGGAAGAGGATTCGCTGTTTCCACTTGTCACCCCCAGTGGGGGAGGGCGGCGTTGGGTGGGGCGATGGGCTCCAGGTGGGCTCTTTGGGGCGCCCGGAATCCTGACTGCCGAGGCTCACAATGAGCCAAAGAGAGTTGGTGCGCCCCCTCCTTCCAATTCAGAAAATGAATAAGCCAACCCAAGGGCCCAGACGCGCCCTATAGCTGGGGTGTGGGGGACACCTGGTCCTGGCAGTGGGCCCAGCCTCCCTTCCCTCCACTGAACAGTCGGGGTGGGGGCGGGGAGAAGCCCCGCGCCCTCGGGATCTGGAGGTCCTGACCCTGAAAGGGCGGCGGTCCTTGTGGGCCCCGACTTCCCTCGGTCGCTGTGGACTTGGGCGCAGCTCCCAGCACGCCCGCCCTTGGAGGCTGGCGGACCCAGCTCGGTCCTTTTGCAAACCGCCTGGCTCGGAAACTTTCTGCGTCTCCGGTTTCTTACGCCGCGGGCCAGTGGGAGCGTCGGGGGCTACGGTGCGGCCACAGGGGGGCGCTCCAGCACGTGGGTGTGCGGACGGCCCCCGCTCCCGGGGCTGAAGCTGCGAGCTTGGTGCACGGGGCTGGGGCTTGTCCTCCGCGCGCAGCTGGGTTCTGTTCTCCAGATCCCCCGAAGCGGTGAGCTCCATCATCCAGGAAATGGTGACTCAGTGGGGGTCATTCTGGCCCTGGCTTCCCTTTCTTCCTCCCCACCTTTTAGATTTCACAACTGCTTAGCGTCTGTCCAGGGACAGCGAGGGAGCGGCTTGAAACTCACTAGCACGGTTTAGGGTGGCAACAGAAACGCAATCATCGACCCAAACCGTCTTTATATTTAAGTGCGGTGCTTTTAATTTGTCAGAGAAGTTACTGAGCCACTACTTTGTGAAAGGGACCCATGTGCTTGGAGAAAGAAAATGTATTATTAAGAAGGTGGCAGTGTTCACAGGGGCTATCTTCATTTGTCACCTGGAACAAGCGTTAAGGCAAGACCAATGTACAATTCGAGATCAAAGGAGTTCCAGGCTTACAAAATCCATCACAGGTACTCTGGGTGGCAAGGAGGGCGAGTTCAGCTCCTCCCACCCCCAATAACCAACTGAGTTTGGAGGGTTTTTTTCCCTTTTTAAATTTCAGATTACTATTAGGGTACAAACCATTACCTTATATAATTTACACATGGCAGATAAAAATCAGGCTGCAGTTGTGTCCCACACCCAGGAAGCGCGCTATATATCCATGCGCTGTACCCACTGGCTGAGAAACCACTGAACGAACCCCCTCCAATCCTCTCCTCTTGGGTTCAGTTGAGATTTCCTCTCATGTGGGTCTGTAATTGTTAATCTTCTAGTTTCACATTGGTATTGAGTACATGTGATACTTGTTTCTCCAATCTTGTGATACTTAGGAGAATGTTCTCCAGATCCATCCAGAATGTTACAAAACTGGCAAAATTTCCATCTTTTTCAGGGCGTCGCCTGTGGCTCAGCGAGTAGGGCGCCGGTCCCATATGCCGAAGGTGGCGGGTTCAGTCCCAGCCTCGGCCAAGCTGCAAAAAAACAGAAAAATAGCTGGGCGTTGCCAGGCACCTGTAGTCCCAGCTACTCGGGAGGCTGAGCTACTCGGGAGGCTGAGGCTAGAGAATCGCCTAAGCCCAGGAGTTGGAGGTTGCTGTGAGCTGTGTGAAGCCCCGGCATTCTACCCAGGGCGATAAAGTGGGCACAAACAAAACAAAATTTCCATCTTTTTAAAGGGATAAATAGTATTCCATGATAGAGTACACTACTGTTTATTAATCCACTCGTGTAGATGGGCCCTTGGGTTGTTTCTACATCTTTGTGATTGTGTACTGAGCAGCTGTGCACATTCTGAGCTTTGGACTTTGTTGGCATTTGAGGAGGTAGCTTTTGAGCAGGGTCTGGAAGGGTGGATGCCAGGTGGGTTGGGCGAGTTTTGGGGTCTGTCTGACCTTGTAAGTGCAGAAGCAGCACAGAGCTTTGTGGAGAATGAGGAAGGTGAATGAAGGGAACTGGTTAACACGAGTATTTTTTTTTTCTTAGGCTATATATATACATATATAAGTATATATATATACATATATATAAATATATATATTTATACATATATATAAATGTATGTATATATATATACATTTTTTTTTTCCCTTGAGACAGAGTCTCAAGCTGTTGCCCTGGGTAGAGTGCAGTGGCCTCACAGCTCACAGCAACCTCAAAACTTTCGGGTTTAAGCGATTCTCTTGCCTCAGCCTCCCTAGTAGCTGGTACAGGTGCCTGCCACAATGCCTGGCTATTTTTGTTGTTGTTGCAGTTGTCATTCTTGTTTAGCAGCCCTGAGCCAGGTTCAACCCACCAGCCTCAGTGTATGTGACTGGCGCCCTACCCACTGAGCTACGGGTGCTGCCCCACCAAGTCTAACAATTTTTATTAAGTTAATGGTCAGCAGTAAAAATGCAGTTACATGAAAAGCCCTACATTTTGCATGTTTAATCTATTTTTCGCCATCCTTACTTACAAGGTTTTTAAGGTAGGACCTACTCCTGAATCTTTGTTCTAGTGGTGGAATAAAGTACATGTTGTTCCCGGGGGGCCACTCACATTGAATTTACGGTTTGTCCAGATAATGTATGAGCAGTACATGGTTTTGTTGGAGGATCATCAGTCAGACAGTGAAGCCACCGATGCCGTGCAGGAGGCGCCCTGCTTCCATCCAGTCCCAGAATGTGTTCCTGCTGTTCATTTCGGTAGTAAACATAGCCCAGCAGTGATGGCCAAAAAATTGCTTGTTGTCTTCATAGTATTTGTTTCCATATTTGTCTTCCCCCACTGATGTACCAACCCTCACATCATATGCCCTGAAAAACATTCGTAGATAACAGCGGCGGCCGCAGTGACTGCTGATCTGTTGCAGCTGGCACTTCAGGACCTGCACTAACTCTATCTTGTCCTGCAGGGTAACAGGAGTATTTCCAGCAAAGGTTGGGATCTTCCTACCTGAAAGGCAGCTGAGCAGGGCCACTTATCTGGGAAGGGTCCATGCTTCTACTCCATCTCCTAATCCTCTCCTAATCACCTTCTTTCTTTCTTTTTATTTTTTATTTTTTTGGAGACAGAGTCTGACTTTGTTGCTCTTGGTAGAGTGCTATGATGTCATAGCTCACAGCAACCTCAAACTCTTGGGCTCAAGTGATTCTCTTGCCTCAGCCTCCTGAATAGATGGGACTACAAGTGGCCACAACTGGCTATTTTTAGAGGTGGGGATCTTGATCTGGCTCAAGCTGGTCTTGAACCTGTGAACTCAGGGGATCGACCTATCTCGGCCTCCCAGAATGCTAGGCATGAGCCATTGCGCCCAGCCCTTTGTGACCTTATTTCTTGGTAGGAGTTTGGAATCTAGGACCAATGCTGGAACTACATGAAGTGTGTGTGTGTGTGTGTGTGTGTGTATTAATGTATGTGTATATAGAGGATGGCTATAAAGTTAATTTAAAAGTGCATTTTAGGGGTGGTGCCTGTAGCCACATACACCAGAGCTGGTGGGTTTGAATCCGGCCCCCACCTGCCAAACAATGACAACTACAACCAAAAAAAAAAAAAAAATAGCTGGGCATTGTGGCAGATGCCTATAGTCCCAGCTACTCAGGAGGCTGAAGCAAGGGAACAAGAGAATCGCTTATGCCCGGGAGTTTGAGGTTGCTGCGAACTGTGACACCACAGTACTCTACTCAGGGCCATAATTTGAGGCTCTGTCTCAAAAAAAAAAAAAAAAAAAAAGTGCATTTTAAATCCAGCCTTAAGCAACTTAAGTTTGTTCAAAGAAGACATTTACCGTCAACTCAGGTGGACTTTGGCTCCTACTCTTGATCGGCTTTATGGCCACCCTGTATATATGTATGCGTAAATATATATACACACTTATATAAAACGGGGGTGACAGTCAAGAAAAGAACCTGTTCTAAATCTTTTCTACTACCTACAAAATCTCTTATCTTGGTCAGTTCCCTTTTCTGGATTTTTGAAACACTCAGGCAGAGCTCTTTCTCTACTTTTTTTGGGGGGGGTACTGAAATACCCACAAGTACACAGTGAAGTCATTACATCTGAGTAGTATAAGTGGAGGCCCTTCCTTTCTTAATTGGCCCACAAAATCAGACTCCACCTGTAACATAATGTATAATTATACAATTATTTAATGTATAATTCCTTTGGACTAAAATCAGCATGATTCACTTTCTGTAAGGTCATATTCTGAAGTCATTTTTTGTGTTGTTGGATAAACGAGGGGCAATTTAGATTGACAGAGTTTCCAACTGGAAGGATTCAGATGAACTGAATCTGAGCATGGGTAAGGAGATTAGGTGCCACTTGCCGGATTCCAGACCCTGGAGTCTGAGCTGGTAGTAGTATATCTGATAGCCTCCACCATTCTCCATTTGATAGCCTCCACCATTCTCCTTTGCACCGTTCCACTGACTTTAACACTGACAACTGGGAAGCAACTTAAGTTTCTTCAAAGAAGATATTTACTATCAACTTGGGTGGATTTTGGAAGTTGCAACTTTTGCTCCTACTCTTGATTGGCTTTGGACTTGATTCAATCTACATGGAACTTCTGGAACGTGTCTCTGTTTAGCGCCACAGTTAATTAGTGGTGGTGTCCATGCTTTTGGAAATGAAGCAAATGCTTATATTTTGGAGAGTCAATGAGAGGATCAATAATGTGTATCTGTCCTTTGTCCCTGGCCTTATTCTCCTATTTCCCCACTTAATCTCCTGATGTGTGTGTGGGGGGGTGGGGGTCACGGGGGGGCGGGGTTACTGGGAGCACCAATGTGTTATTATCCACATTTTGAAGAAAGGTAAAAAGTGAGATTCAGAAAGGTTAAGTCATGGGCTCCAAGTCACACAACTCGCTCATAGCCAAGCGAGAAAGAAAGCCTAGGAAATCCATTGTTCATTTTTCCTTACTCTGCTAGCACCGTCAACTAAGTGAAAAAAACAGAGGCCTTTGGAATTATTATAGATAGTGCTGGCTTCTACTATTTCCTTAGCTTTATTTTAACACATAAAATGTTCCCTAGTTCTAGGAAAAAAGAACAGCTCTGGGAGATAAGGGGGAGAAAAAAACTGAACTAAAAAGTCTAGATGAGAGTGTTGATGGGGTTTTTTTGGCTTGTGTTTTTTTAGACATTAGTTTCAGAGTAGAGAACTATAAGAGGAAACATTCCATGGATTAATTTTAATTTGAAAAACTTCATTGAAATAGTCTCCCCATTTGTGTTAAATGCAGTAATCTCTGAGCTAAATATAAGCCTGCTGGAAATTTATGAACAGGAAGAGTCCCCAGGGACTGATCTGTTGCTATAAAGAGAAAGTTGTCATTGTCTTTATTTGAAACATTTGGTGATGTAGAGACTAGAATTTGAGAGTTGTAAAGGCTATTCCAGATGATGTATGGTTGAACCATTCTATTTTATGGAAGAGACTAGACCTGTAAAAGGTTCAGTTAGTTGCCACTAATGGCATCTAGGCTCGAACCCAGATCTGATTTCTGGATTGAGTACTGGCTCGGCACCTGTAGCTTAGTGGCTAGGGAGCCAACCACATACACCGGAGCTGGCGGGTTCGAATCCAGCCCAGGCCAACTACAATAAAAAAAAAAAAAATAGCCGGGCGTTGTGGTGGGTGCCTGTAGTCCCAGCTCCTTGGGAGGCTGAAGCAAGAGAATCTCTTAAGCCCAAGAGTTTGAGGTTGCTGTGAGCTGTGACACTATGGCACTCTACCTAGGGCGACATAGTGAGACTCTGTCTCAGACAAAAAAAATATATGAATAAATAAAAGCTCTTTCACTTTCTGCAATTGTCCCTTCTCTGGGATTCCTTGGGGGAAAAAAACAATTCCCCAGAGCCCCATGGGTAAAACAGATATGCTGGGCAGTCTCAAGTTGAAGGCAGCTTGGGGACTCAGGGAGCACGTAGGGTAGTCCCTATTGGAAGGGTGGCCAGGAGACTCTGTTGGAAGCTTCTGCGGTATAATGTAACAAGCTCACTGGTTATCCTTAGGTGGTATTAATATGTTTATTGCAATGGCTTTTAAATGTGTAGTTTGATGAGAGGTGACGGTAGAGTTCAAGACCGCCCTTCCCCACCCCCAAGCCACTCCTTGGTGGTGCCACCACTGGTCCCAGGATATGACTCCCCATCCTCAAGACTCATTACCTCACCCATCCACCTCCCCCAGAGGTGCTTGTTAGTCCAATCAGGGTCTCTCAAGAGCTATGCACATCCTAATATTATCTAAAGACAGGCAGTCTTTAGTTTTCTTTGCTTTCTTTACTGTTTAGCAGTTCCTATTCCGACTACATTAACATTAATGTGTGTACTTTTAGGGATTGATTTGTGGTCTTTGGGGATTTGTGGCACAATGAAGAAAAATAGAAACACTCCCCTCTCCTCCAAGAGAAAAGAAAAGAAAAACAATTTTACATAGAGAATATTATTTTGTTCTTTGCCCAGGCCAGGAGCCAGTGCACTTTATCCAGGCTCCCTGGGTCCCTGGAGAGTTTTTTTACACACATTTCTGAGAACAGATTTGGGATCAGGGTGGTACTGTTTCAGGAATGACATGAATGGAGATGCCAAAAGGCCTAACAGTGCTCCTTGGATGAAATGCGTCTGCTTACATATCAGGGCAGAAACTTTTTTCTTCTTGCCCTGGGTAGGGTGCAGTGGTGTCATCATAGTTCACCGTAACCCCAAACTCTTGGGCTCAAGAGATCCTCTTGCTTCAGCCTCCGAGTAGCTGGGACTACAGGTGTGGGCCACAACTTGGGCTATTTTTTTTTCATTTTTAGTAGAGATGTTTGTGTAGGTGTGGGACTCATCCGTGCTCAGGCTTGTCTTGGAACTTTTGAGCACGAGCAATCTGCCTGTTTTGGCCTCCCAGATTGCTAGGATTACAGGTGTGAGCCACCGCACCCAGCCTAGTGCAGAAATTCTTGAAGAAAACAGATTTTTTTTTTTTTTGAGACAGAGCCTCAAGCTGTCGCCCTGGGTAGAGTGTCATGGCATTACAGCTCACAGCAACCTCCAATTCCTGGGCTCAAGCGAGTCTCCTGCCTCCGCCTCCCAAGTAGCTGGGACTACAGGCGCCCACCACAACGCCTGGCTATTTTTTTTGTTTTGGGTTGCAGCCGTCATTGTTGGTTGGCGGGCCCAGGCTGGATTCGAACCCGCCAGCTCAGGTGTGGCTGGCGCCTTAGCCCGCTGAGCCACAGGCGCCGAGCTTTTTTTTTTTTTTTTTTTAATACAGTTTTTGGCCATGGCCAGGTTTGAACCCACCACCTCCAGAATATGGGACCAGCACCCTACTCCTTTGAGCCACAGGTGCCTCCCTATTTCCTGCTCTTTTAAATCACTATTTTCATATCCTTCGTTTCAAATGTTAAAAACTGGTTCTCAGGAGCCTAAAATTATATGATTATTTGACTATTACCAATTTCATTTTTTAAATTAAATCATAAATGCGTAGATCAAGTATACATGAATGCATTTATGGGGTAAAATGTGCTGATTTCATATAGAATTAGGAGAATTAGGAGCATTTATATCACACTGGTTAATATATACCTCATCTCGTTTACTTAATTATTGTGTTAAGATATTTGTACTCTGTGCCAGAACTGTGCATGTGATACATTTAGCAATGTAACTTATGACCTCTTAAAAATAAAATAGTATAGTATTAAAAATAGGAAGAGATCATAACCACAGATATGAGGGATGCCTATTTTAAGGAAATCAATTGGAATTTTATAGGATTTGAGTTTAATCCATAGAATAACCAGTAAAGTCTGAATCATTCTGAAGACTATCTTATTAGCCTTCAGAGTGTATTTGATTCCTAAGTCTAAGAATTCCCAGAAGCCAATATCATGTGTTCTCACCATCATTTTGATCTAATGCTGTACATGAGAATCTCCAGGGAGAACAATAGTCTACAGTAATGCCAAGGGTTAGCTCCTGGGGATCTGCCCAGGAAAATAGGTTCCATTTCCTTTGAACAGTGTATAACTCACATTGGGGGCCAACATCCTCCTTTTCTGGAAGCACACCCACCTTTTCTAGAAATACGCACCTCTGATAAAGTTCTAAAAAAGGTTAATACCACCCTACTAACCTCTAAGCTGGCAAGCCCCTAATTCACAAGCTTACAGCCTGGGTCAAGCAACAGTGAAAGAAAAAATATATCAGAAAACTCTTAGTTTGGGAAAATCAGATCATGAGACATATTCATAGACATTAATAAATTCAAATATGAGACAAGGCCAAAAGTATATGCAAGTGACATTGCTTACAGTTTAGAATTGACTGGTCCTCAATGAATTCAGCTGGCTGACTGATATGGAACACTTTCTGCTGAAATCCAGGAGTGCAGTCCAAATTCTCTGCAGATGTTAGCAGCAGCACCTAAGGAAAAACGAAGCCATCAATATTTTAATAGCAGCATATGTGTTTGCCCTGTTAACTTTCACCAAATCTGTGACTTTTAGAAATAAGCGGAGGCTTTAATTTCATTTCCAAAATGAAAAGGTAACTTGATAGTTCTCCTTTGCCTGCCAACAATTCATTCTGCCAATGATCTTTGGAAAAATGCACGAATGGGAACAGCTGCTGCAGTTTCCATTAAGTTGCAGTTAAAGAAATAACTTCATCAGATTTTTTACACCTGCTAAGATTCTCACCATAGTTTCCATGTGTGAAATTTTATTACAGAAACTGTCAATTTGGTATGATGCCCAAGCTAAAACCAAATTCATTTTTATACATGCAAAGGACCTTGTTCATCTACAAAGAGCAAGAAAAATAAAATGTAACTATTGTGAGGAAGTTGGTTCTAAAAAGAATCCATGGTCCATTAGGCCTTTATCGTGGCCCAATATGGTGGCTATGAATCTTCAGTGGCTCCTAAGCTCTTAAAATGTAGCTGGTCTGAGATGTCCTAGGTATAAAATACAAATTGGGTCTCGATGATGAAATTTTAAAAACTATGTGAAATATAATAATTTGATATTAATTACATGTTGAAATGATAGTATTTTACATAGGGAACTAACAAAACACAAGTAATAGTAAAATGAATTTTTATCAGCTTCTTGTTCCTTTTATAAATTTGGCTACAAGAAAATTTAAATTAATTACTTAGAAAGCCTTGAAAATTCTTTGGAGAATTCCTCCAGGGGTCAAATATTAAGTTAGATGCTTTGGAACATACAAGTATGTGACGTCCTTCTGGGTAAGCTATAACTTGGTGAAATTAAGAAATGGTCTTAAGATTTACGAGGCTGAGAATTTAAGCCCTGGGAACACAAAGACTGACCCTTCCCCACTTGTTTCTACCAAGCACCTGCCACACACTGGGATAGATGCTCCTTAACATGTGACAACTAAAAGCAAATGTCTCTGAGCCCTTATTATATGGCCACCCTTGTGCTGAACCTACCGTATGCATAATCTCATTTAATCGCAACAGCCCTGTAAGTAGTATAAGATGTATTTCACTGAAAATGGGCCTGAAATTTTAGAAAGGTTAACAAGTTCATCTGAGACCTCACAGTTAGGACAGGTAGGGTCAGAATTCAAATCCAAGTTCACGTGTCTTATGATTTGGCCACTGTCATAACTCTGCTCACTCTTTTCAGACCTTCCACATTAGAGGGCAAGACTTCTCAAGTTTTGTACAGAGATATTACTCTCAAAGTTGTAGCAAAGGTAGTGTTAGTGGAGAGTATTCGGAACTTACCATCACCAGGAGCAGCCTTTGACCCAATAACCACTGGAAAGTGGTGTGTAAATTTCCCAGACCGCTCAGGTGAGATAACTCGGAGGGGTCTATCCTGCTGCCCTTTTTCTACCTGGATTGAGCTCCTTTGTCCAGCGTGGTATCTGGCTTGACAGCTCACCCTCATTAGCTGCCTTCTCTTCTGTGGCTCCTTTCCTCATCTCCCATTGGTATTTTTCCCGCAAATAAACTACTTGCACTCAAATCCTCAACTCTGTTTTTAGAAAATGGGGCTTTAATCCAATACCCCACACTTCTACTCACTGCACACAGGCAGTTCAGGAAAATTCATTATCATCCCCACCAGCAAACTCAAAGGGGTGTACAAAAGGTTGGAAGCCATGGAGCTGTGCCCTCTCTCTAAATGCCAGCCCTCTGAAATGCACTGAACCCCAAGGAAGGAGAGCGAGAAGCAATCTTGGAAGGTTCACAGTGTGGCCAGCCTGCACAGCTTCAGAGAAATTGAACTAGGAGAGTCATCACCCTGACGGACATCATCTCACTCAAATCAAAGGGGAAAGGATGCCGCAGCCTGGCGTCTGTGCTGTCCTATGTGTGAAACTTCCCCTTGCCTGGAGAACAGGCTCCAGTTAAATCACTTCTGAAGCAGTCACAATGCCGGCATCACAAGTGGCACACACGCCGAATGCAGATTCAGGTCTCAGAATAATTTGCCGGCAATTTTGCAAGCAGAAAATCTATTACTGGCCAATGCCAATTTAGTAAAGCAGCAAATGGTCAAGGGTTGCTTCCAGGCACCAGTGCCTACAATTACACACTAACCTTCTAATTGGCTAATTCTGCCCTCAAAACTCAGACCAGGACACTGGTCATCCCACTGATACAAAGGAGGGAGATGAAATTTCTCCCAGGAGACCAGATGCAGAAATCAAAACCCGAGAATGAGTGGAGTGTGGGAGGAGGGGCACGGCACCATGGCTGACTTGCACTCTTCAGCTTTGCCGGTTGATGGCTCCGTTTCTGCCTTCATTACTCGGCAGAGTCTGTGCAGGTTTCCTCTAAAGTTATAAAGGAAAAAGAAATCTTTTCCAGCTGCTGACCCTCAAAGAGGGTGATGGTGGGGAATTCCCAAAGGCCCAGTTTTGTCTTTACAAATTCTAGAGTCACTCTATCAGTCAAAATATGTTATAATGATTTGTAATATAAAAACATACAGTGCCCTCCTAGGTGAGGGTGACTTAGTGACCTAGGGATTAGTCAAATCACTCATTCATTTACTCATGCAATACTCATTCACTGACTTGCAAATACAAATACACCTGGGATTTTGTGAGGACTTTGCCAGACATTGTCCAGGAATAATTAGAAAGGTGATATTAGAAAGATAAGTAGTCAAGTGTTAAAAATTGCTATTGTCTAGAAGAGAGGCATTTTAAAAAGTCATAACGTAGGTGGAAGGAGGATTGGGGGATAGTGTAAATTCACACCCAATGGGTGCAATGCATATATTCTGGGTGCAGGGGACACTTGTAACTTTAATTTAAAATGTATAAAGGCAAAATACATAACCAAAATGTATATCATGAAATTTTAAAAATTCATAATGTAACTATTTAAAGTTAAAATTTAACTTGAAAGGATAAATACAGGTCTCTTTGGGAACATGTAAAATTTGGGGAATAGGGTAACCTAACCTTAATCTAGGTATATCAAGACTCTGTCCATTATCATGTTACATAGAGGGCGCCTCTGCAAGCTGTCCTTGTCAGTGCCACTCCCTAGGTTATGGTTTCTGGGCTCTCCACTTAGTTAAATACTCACCTGGCCCTCTAGGCATCTGAGTTGGTGACCTATGCTTTAGAGTAGTGGTTCTCAACCTTTCTAATGTCACGACCCTTTAATACCAGTTCCTGTGGGTCATGACCCACACGGTGAAAACTGCTGCTTTAGAGTTTGGGAGATGGGTTCTTCAGGCCAAGAGTCCTCCTTGCCATTGGCCTTTGGCTACTTGCCACAATGGGACCTGTACCCTGTGCTTATGGCTTCAGCCACAATAATTTTGGCCATGAGGCTAAGTGTTAGTCAACAGAATGAGGCTGGGAGAATGTTCCACTTCTAGTCCTGGCCCCTGAAGTGTCCGCATTATACCCTCTTTCCTCCTATCCTTGAAAATAGCAAAGAGGACTCTTAATGAAAGAGGAGTCTTTCAATAGGAAGAGCCCAGAAGTCAGGTCGCTGCACGCAGGCAATGCCCAGGGAGCTGCCCCGAAGGGAACATTCACACCACCCGTGCACAGTCACTCGGATCGAGGTTGTTTGTCACAGCCGCTGACACATATACTAAACACAAAAAGAACAGGGCAGAAAGGTCTTCACTACCACTGACATCACAGGAATATTCCAGAGCCCAGCAAGAAATATTGGAAATAAAGAAAAGCTTAACACAACTCTCTTTAAAGAAGCCACAAATAAAAGGAGAGAAACTTCCTGCCACAAATAACTATCTCAACAGGCTGTGAACAATTTCAGATTTCATCCTCTCTTGAACCAATTCTTAAAAAAGTATTTTCCAAAAGCTCACTAGTGTCTCCTGGCTCCTTGTTTTCCTCTCATTGACTCACTCTGCCTCTGGCTATTAATCTGGACAGTGACCTTACCCCTATCACTAAATACCTCTGGCTTACTCTTGTCAAAGTTGGCCTACTGGAATTAGTTTGGAGGGTCTTAGTGTGGCAGGGAGGAAAGGATACTATCTCTGACTTATCAGATATAAAAATGTTATGGGACTATATTTTATATACCCTCTTGGGGACCAGAAACCTAGAATCCTAGAAGGATTTATAAAGGCAAACTACCTACAGAGGAAGCATGGAGAAAAGTAACACTTCCAAGACACACACACGCATTGATGCACTCACTATGAGTATACACTCAAGGCATCCTCAAGCCTACTCAATCTGACCCCCTTAAAAGGTTCCTGGCATTTACAGATCCTGGAACACAGAAAACCTGCCACCTTCTTGGCCATTAAGGTAATAGACACTTAGAAATAATTATGTAATTCTTGGAAAGTAAACAGAGAGAATACTTTTAGTTTGGTGTGTCCAGTTGTTGCTTTTATACAAAATGTGAAACCAACACCCTAGACATTATTTGTAATAGAACACTAACCAGAATCTTTTCCTCAAACTAATAAAAAGGAAGCTGTGTGTACTGGTGTACCTGAGAGATATCTCAGGCCCCATTCCAGACCTTGCAACAAATAACACAATAAAGCAAGGCATATGAATATTTTGGTTTCCCTGTATACATACAAGTTATTTTTATACTGTAGTCTATTAAGGGTGAAATATGATGAAAAAACAAACTGCATACCTTAATATAAAATGCTCTATTGCTTAAAAATGCTAACAATCATCTGAGGCTTTAGTGAGTCATAGGGTCTTTCTTCCACTTTCAGGGCTGCTGACTGATCAGGGTGGTGTTTGTGTTAGTAATTGTCCAAGTTATGGGGCATTTTGATTCACTATTATGACAGAGTCATTGTGTTCATTTTTTCATTAATTACTTTAGTCAATGAAATCACAAATTTGTTTAAATGGAATTACCTATTTACTATTGAGATTCCAAGATTAAACAGGTAGCCTCCGTTGGAAAACTCAAAAGGAAACATACAATTTTATAAAAATTTCTGTTAATGCCCTGATGAAGACTTGGCTTGCTGGTTGACCGTTAGTAGAAAGCAGAGGCTATGCCCGACCAGAATTGGTGGTATTTGTGTCTATTTATGAAATGTTAGGAATTAAGATAATGGTGCCAAATGCCATTTGAGACCTGCTTCTTTCAAGTAAAGCAAAGGAACCCTAATAATAGGTACTTCTGGGGGAGCCTGCTTAGCAGCCCCAAGAAATTCAACGGGGAAATAATGGATACTTACTGTATGTTAAGCCCTGGACAACCTGTCTTATCTGCACACAAAACCCTGAGTCCACCAAGACAACAGCTAGGAACTTAGTAAATGAACAGGTCTGGAATGTGAGGGTTCAGCCCGATAGAGAAAAGCTCTGGTGGTGGAGTCCATCACCTCTATGAGCCTTTGTTTTCAACTGCCGCCACCAGATAGTTTCCTTGGCACCCGAGCTTTCCCTTACACTGCCCTCAATATCTTCACACTTTGCTTTGGCACTTTCTCCTGTACTACAAGAGCTCACTTAATGTGAGGGCAAGCAGAGATGAAAAATGAGGAGAATTTAATGCACCTGGGGACAGCCTTCAATCCATAGGAAATGACAGCTGGTTAAATGCCCCACCTGCCTTTTTTCAGGCAGACACCTCTCAGAGACAGTCCATGTGCCTCGGGAGGTACCAGTGGCGTGACCCCTGGCTGTCTGCAGCAGTGACCCCAGTGATTCCTCATTATACTGGTTCTCTCCCTCTTGCCCCGCCTTACCCTCCTGCCTCTCACTGCTGCTTCTTAAATCTCCTCCCAAGGAAAACGATCTGTGCCTCATCCTCATCTCAGGCTCTGATTTTAGGAAACCATGTCCCACATACTGGTTACACATTGCTGCTGTAACAAAATACCATGATTTTAGAAGCTTAAAAAATATGTTATTATCTTATAGTTCTTAAGTCTACATAGGTCCTCAGGGCTGTGTTCTTTCAAGACATCTGTTTTCTGTCACTTCCCAGCCGGGCTACCCATACCCTTTTAACTCCAGGCCTTCTTCCTCCATCTTTGCAGCCAGCAATCTCCCCATCTGTTTCTCTCTGTCTTTCCTCTCCTCACCACTGTGGCATCTTCTCTTTTTACCTTTGCATCTTCCTACTTCCCTCTTGTAAGGACAGGTGTGATCATATCAGGCTTACCTGAGTAATTCAGGTAACATTCACACCTTCTGGGGATTAGGATGTGAATGTGTTAGGGGACCATTACTGAATCTAACACAGTCCATGAGGGAAAGGAACAGTTCACACCTTCTGGGGATTCACACCTTCTGGGGATTAGGATGTGAATGTGTTAGGGGACCATTACTGGATCTACCACAGCCCATGAGGGAAAGGAACAGTTCTATACAGACAAGTATAGTCCAACATCACCCAGAGGGAATAATTCCATGATCATCCACATGCCTGACAACATGTACCTGTGAAATCAGGAAAACCTAACGAAGACCTCACTGATGGTGAACAGTTACATATTCAAGGCCTGACATTGCGTCAATTTAACAATTAGACTATGACCTTTTCTTGCTTAGAAATAATTATCCTACTTGGCCTTGCTGTGAAGCGGAACGTTTTATTCCAACTGTGTAACTCTCAACACTTTCTTCTCTGCCAGACATTAGACAAGATGTCAGACTCGTCATCACATGGGAAGCTTTTTATTAATTATCTTTGAGAGGCAAAGTCCTTTTTATAATTTATTTTTCACACTAGAAGAATTCTTCTGTTGAACTAAATGTCTATCTTGTTAAAAATTGTTTCTTTTGTTTTTTTTTTCTGCTAAAGTTTCTCACTCTGAAAAGTTCCAGAAGAAAAGAAAGAAACTAAGCAAGAATTGGTGTTGAAGGCAAGGACTTGTTTGTGTGACGTAGCAAGCAATACACCTTCCCCAGGGACAGAGTGTAAGAATATGCATCTTTTCTTTAAAAGTGAACTGCCTAATACACAGTTAAGATAGAAATTTTCCCAATTTGTTTGTTTGGAATCAAAAGGAATTGGAATCATTCCTCTACAGATGGCAATTATTCATATTCTGAAGAACTCACTCAGTGGTGTAATCTTGAATGAGTACCCACTATGTGTCAAGGCCAAGACAGTAGACAAAAATTAGTAAGGCAAGCCTCTATCTTCAAGAAACATAGAACATTATAGGAAAGACTGACATGCAAATACCTCCTTTTGAAAAAATAATTCAAGGTTTGAAAAGGAAATAAGTATTCTAGTGGAAATAGCAAAAAGGAAGGCATAATTAACTCAGTGCTCAGGTAGATGTGAATAAGGTCTCTAGAGAAAGTCTTGCTCTGGACAACACGAATTTAGTTGATTTTGCTTGTGCACCCTGATACGGCAAGCAAAAGATGTCCAGTGTGAAGAACTACAAATTACAATAGTCCTTGAGTTCCCTCTTCCATGAAGCTACTAATTACTACTAAAAAGGACTCAGCTATCTCAAAAGTGAGCTACTCTGATGATTTAAAAATGTCTTGTCTTTCATAACAACTTTAAAGTTAGGGTGATAAAGCTATAAAGCTGGCTTGTTGCCAGAATAAAGAAGGATAGTGAGTGATATGATGTCTCAAGGAAGAAACAGGGAGGAAACTCGTCCAGCAGTGAAGGGTACCCAGTAGAGTCCTGGTGAGTGTTTAACCATCAGCTCTCTAGGAAAGAAATGCCTCGATTTGTAACTTTTCCATGGTGTACGTACTCCCATTATGGCCAACTTGGTAACATGGTAAGTTGGTCAGCATGGTAAGTTTCCATGGTGTAAGTACTCCCATTATGGCCAACTTGAAGGTAATAGTAGAATCACTGAATAGAGTTGAATACTCAGAAGAGATGTGCACAATTTGCTGTCATGAGCCAAGCAGTCTCAGACCAGAACTGTGTGTGTCAGTTCCTAATTCTGGGTTGTTTCTGTCAAGACCTTGCTTGAATTTTTGTAGGGCCTTCACGAGTATGAACGACCATGACACCAAGTAGAGTTTCTCTTTCCCAGAGTGACATTTTGCAGTAGGGAATAGGGTAGCACTACATATGAGTTATTACTACTAATGGAGCAAAATGGGCCACCACAATTTTGTTTTATAGTAAGAGAAAATGCAACGAATCCTTGATTCATGACTGTGTGTTATTTAAATATTGCTTTTGATGTTTTAGCCAGAGTTCTGGCTCAAATGATCAGAGATAATCCTGCCTTCTAACATAATTAGGGAGCTGCTGCTTTGCTAAGCTGGAGGATAATCAATTTGACCTTGAAAGTTTGACTGTAGTCCCATACTAATGTTTTGAATGCAGATGTGTGGGCCACACTAGCTTCTCCCTAGATAGTCACACACCAGCTACAGGCTTTGTTCCAAGGACAAATATGCACCAACAGAGGGGTCGCAAATTATGATGGCTGGCAGGCCCTGTGTGGCCAATATTTCTGTTAGATGGCCTTTAGTTTGTAGACAAGTTGCTAACATTTAAATATCAAAGATTTTCACTAAGCAGCACTGGAATCGGGGAGAGAAAGGGCAACACTTTACGGACGATGAGGATGTCTTCCTAAAGGGCAGGGCTAGAGTCTTCCTAGTGCATGTCTGTCCCGAGTCATCCCCAGCAACAAGTACTACTTACCTTTTTTTTCTTTTTCTTTAAATTGTTTGGGAGTCATTGAGGGTACAAAGAATTAAGTTACACTGATCGCATTTGTTAGGTAAAGTCCCTCTTATAATTGTGTCCTGCCCCTAAGAGGTGTGCCATACACCGTAACCCCACTTCCCTTCTTGCTTCCCCTCCTTGAAAAACAAACTATCTAATACACAATCAAGATAGCAATTTTTCCAAATGTTTGTTTGGAATCAAAAGGAATTGGAATCATTCCTCTTTAGATGTCAATTGTTCATATTCTGAAGAACTCACTCGGTGGTGTAATCTTGCCTCCCACTTTGAATTGATTTGACTTTTCCTCTTATGCAGGTGTGTATTAGACTGTCTACTGGCTTCATATTAAAACTGAGCACATTGGATTCTTGCTTCTCCATTCTTGTGATTTTTTACTAAGAGAAATGTGTACTAACTCAATCCAGGTTAATACAAAAGAAGTAAAGTCTCCATCTTTTAATGGCTGCATAGTATTCCATGGTATACATATATCACAGGTTGTTAATCCATTCCTGGGTAGGTAGACATTTAGGCTATTTCCATATTTTGGTGACTGTAAATTGAGCTGCATGTATCCAGAAAAAAACATCATTTTATCATAAGGACATTTGCACTAGACTGTTTATTGCAGCTCATTTTACAATCTATTTTTCTTTTATTATCCCAGCTATGCTGTCTTTTGCCATATATTCAACTTAAAAGTGATTTTTGGTTTGTATTTGTGTTTTTACTTAGATTTCTCTTATACCCAGACCTCTTCATTCATAATATCACCTTTCCAGCCTCCCCAGCCACCTGAGCTTCCACTTTTCAACTACTAATACACTCAGGAAAAGAGTCTCCCTCGAATGGGTTGTAGGAAAGTCCTTTGTATTACAGCGAAACTTCCACCACCATAAAAATGTCCCCAGAATCTCCTTTGTAAAACTGCTTCCACAGTTACTGTCTTCCAGATTCTGGGGACCTGAATCAGCCTGTTCTGATAGTCAAGTTAACATTTTTTCTAGACCCTTCATCTTTAGCTCACTTACTCTGAAGCACAGACATTTTAGGGTAATAAAGCTATAAAGCTGGCTTGTTTCTGGTCTCCTCAGATTGAGGACTTCCCTGCCCTAGGCCTCATAGCTAGCCTCTTACATCTTTCCGCTAAAAACAAACAAAAAAGGTATTTATGGAAATAAACTAAGTAAAAAACCCTTCCTGTTATCATGACAGCATTAAATTTCAATGTAGAAAAGTGGCCTCCTCTTCCCACCAAGCAAATGTTTGTCAGGTTTTGAACTACAAAGAAAAAAATAAATAAACATCTGAGCTGAAATAGTTTGAAGGAATATTTTTTTTCTGCTTGTTTATTTGAGTCCAGAGAAGTTCAATTACCAGAAATTTCATGAGTCAGTCTTTTGGATATTTTCAATCCAACCTGGATTAATGCACTATTTCAAATGGTCTGCTAATCCTACTGCTCTTTCAAAGTAAGTCTGATTTTTCTCATGAAAAAATAGCATATTTCTACCAAAGTAAAACTTAGAGAGGGGATCATCTTCAAAAATTATACAGTGCAAAATACAGTGTGAAGAGCCTCTATACAAGGCTGGGGGGGTTTACAATAGAGTCTTCCTAGAAAGTTAAACACTTTATTCCAAGGGCAAAGGGCAGAAAAGTGCTCTTTGTGATGGCCACAGGCCCCGTCTGGCCACTATGTCTGCAAGATGACCAGCTAGACTGTCAGCCAAGTGTGCAGAGATGCAGGCCAGCACGGGGGTAGTGGGAAAAGGACAGGGAGGAGGAAGGGCTGGGTCCCAGCTAGATGATTACTCATCTTGGCTCGCCTGGGACTGTCAGGGTTTTAGTATCAAAATCCCCACATCCCACAGAACACTGCAGTCCCAGATGCCCTTATCTCAGCAGAAGACTGAAGGTACACTTAAGCTGAAATTGAGCTCTCTGAGAAGAGATGGGTACAGTGACTAGCAAAGGAGTAGGCAAAGTCAAGGAGAATCATCTCCGTGAGGGTGGAGCACTTCTACTAATCTAAGCCTGAAGGACCCAGAAGGGATGACTTCCAGACCCCACAGAGAGCTACCTGGAGGGTACCTGCAAGGACCTGTGACCCCCAGTAAAAGGAGAGAGATACCTCCCTCCTCCAGAGACGTACTTGCCTGCTTTACTCTGAGCTCTCATCTCAATCCCCTACTGGCTAATCCACCAAATGGCAAAGCACAGCCCATGGACCATATCCAGCCCACTATCTGTTTTGGTAATAAAGTTTTATTGGAAGATAAACAACCATGCTTACCAGCTTGTTATTGTCTTGTCTGTCGCCCTATTGTGATAGAGTTGAGTAGTCATCACAGAGAGTGGACAGTCTGTAAAGTCTAAAATATCATCTGCCCTTTAAGAAAAATTTGCAGATCCCTGGGCTACATCACTGGAAAGAGAAGGCAGGAGACCTCCACATATGGCCAGGGCAAGGCAAAGAAAGGTAAAACGTGCACCTGGACGCCCCTCACACTGCTCACCTGTACCAGCCCCTCACATGGCTCACCTGTACCATCAGTCACTTGAACTGGAGAACTACGGGGAGAACCTTGGACAAAAAGCTGAAAATAGGGGTGACTATGATGGCCTGGAGTGTGAGCGAAATCATAAGCTTCCTAAACAGCAGCCTTCCCGTGCACCAGCCAGTTTTGAATTAGGCTCATGCAGAGAAGGCACAATAGTGGAAAGATGAAATGTGAACAGCCCAGAGGCACTTGGCATCTTCATGGTATTTTTTTGGTGAATTTTCTATGAGTTTAATACTTTCTAAAACTTGCTCAACCTCCAAAGGAAATACTTTATTGAACAGGAAATATGTAGAGGTTTTGTTTATACTTTAGGACAGAGAGCAATGAAATGCCTCATAATAATTTCCAACAATCATGTGGGAAATACTGAGGACCTCCCACCTGCCCTTCCTAACATTAGACCCCAGTGACAACATAATAAACAGGATCAATAAATTCTTCTGCCATATAAACACATCCTCCTTCTAATGGAAGAGACAAGCAAGCAACAAGCATAAAATAAGCATGAAGATAATTTAAGCAAAAATTCTATCAAAAACTTGAACTGAGTGGTGGGACAGGGAGAGCACATGAAGAAGAGTGATGAAAATGGTCAAGGCAAACTCAGCAAAGAGCATTCCAGGCAGAGGTGCAGGAGGCCCAGAGGTGAGGCCTTGCTGCAGGCAAGGTGAGGAGAGGGGCGTCCAGGGTTGCTGGCAGGCAGCACTGTGAACGAAGCCAGAAGAGTTAGGAGAAGCCTTGTAGTTTTTGATGCTGTTGCAGAAAGAGCTAACATAGCAGACGGGAGACTGTAGCATTGGCTGGCAGGGTCGACCCCTGGCTGCCATTTGAAAACTTGGATTCCAGAAGGATTCCCACCATTCTAACTGATAAGAATATGTGCTTAATGTTTGTACATTTGGTTTATGCCAAATATCTGTTTTCCTTCTGGAAGTCAGAAAGGCTGCCATGTGTTGGGCAGACGGTGCTTATATGACCAGCCTCCACTAAAAACCCAGGGCACAGAGTCTCTAGTGAGCTGCCTGGATAGGGAACATTTCACATGTTATTGTTGTTGTTCCTGGGGGAATTAAGCACATTCTGTGTGACCCCACTGGGAGGGGACCTTGGGAAGCTTCTGGCTGGTTTCCTCCAGACTTCACCCACAGACAGAACAGCTGCCAGCCAAGAATCTTATATCCTGCAAGATGAAGTTGCATGAATGATGGAGAAATAAAGACTTTTCCAGGCAAGCAAACCAATAAGGAAATTTTTCACTACTAGACCTGCCCCTATAGGAAATACTCAAAACTTCCCATGTTGCTTCATGTCCTTTCATGGTGACAAGTCACAACCATGAGTCCTCCTATGGAACTACCAGCCCTGGTGGAGGTCTAGGGAACTTCTTAACACAGACTGTGTGTCTTATTTCATTTATCTCTGCGCTAGAAGCCACAGGAAGAACTTTACATGGAGTTTTTCATGCGTCCAATCCTCAACAAGTTTCCAAGGTAGGCAACTTCTCTCCCCATCCTCACTACCACTCTTTTATAGATGAAGAAAGTAAGACTCAGTTATAGCCCCTCACCCAAGGTCACCCAGAGGAGCCTGACAAACAATCCAGCTGGTCTAACTTCCATTCCTAGAACTCACCCTCTGGGCTCCCCCACAGTGCCCACATAGCCTGGAGAAATGCAAAGACATTTTTTGCATATTTGTTTGGCTTCTACCTTGATGGGTTGCCCATTTTAAGACTTTAATCAGTTTTATCATGAAATGCTCCAGCAAAGCTCATTCAAGCTCCACCTGTTAATCTGGATAGTGAATTTGAATCTTTGTTATAAGAAAGACTATTAAGATTTGGCAATAAGATTCTTCAAGGGTGATAAATATCCCTCTAAAGGGAGTGCATATCCATTGACTGAATAATTTTGTCCTAAAAATGAAAGTCACACTTGGAGAACGAAAGGGCGGGTTATGAAAATGCAAATTAGAATGACTTCATTGGCTGAATTGAATTCTGCAGATCTGCTTGCAAAGCAGTCTGAACTGTGTAGGCCCCTACTACGCCTAGCCCAGGTGCTTTATGAAATGCAGGAGCTGGGCATTAGTGAGCTCATAATGGCCTATGATATCTGCTGTCAAGATGCTATATTTCCATTATTCTGGACTGTATTTGTGTTCTTTGAAAATAAAACTCTCTTTAGGCCTGACCTCTTTTCTCATCGATATTTCTCAAAGTGACTTACATATATCACTGTGGTATGTATATAATAATTTTAGGCAAGATAGTCAGATGCATACTTTTACTGTTAACAATTATGCCTTATGTTAATGCTTATCATCCATTTATAGTAAGCAATTCTGATTTTCTATTTATGGAAATGATAGAAAATTTCCTTTCTAAACATCTTTGTGCAAACTTATAAAGTGATTTAAAAGATTAGTGAAGATTAAAGAAAATGTGTTCTATTAAAAATCATATAAAATTTTTTTTTATTAAATTATAGCTGTGTACATTAGTGCAATCATGGGGTAAAGTGTGCAGGCTTCATACACAATCAGAAATATTTTCATCCAACTGTTTGACATAACCTTCATGGGATTTTCTCATTTATTGTGTGAAAACATTTGTGTTCTGCATTTAATAGGTTTAACCTGTCCCTTCTAAGATGCACCATAAGTGTGATCCCACCATTTATCCTCTCTCCACTCATCCTCCCCCTCCCCTTCCCTCCCTTACCCCATCTTCTTGTGCTATAATTGGTTTATACCCTTCATATGAAAGCTATAGATTAGCTTCATAGTAGGGCTGTATACATTGGATACTTTTTCTTCTATTCTTGAGATACTTTGCTAAGAAGAATGTGTTCCAGCTTCATTCATGTAAATATGAAAGAGGTAAAGTCACCATCTTTCTTTAAGGCTGCATAATAGTCTATGTATACATGTACCACAATTTATTAATCCATTCATGGATCGATGGGCACTTGAGCTTCTTCCATGACTTAGCAATTATGAATTGGGCTGCAATAAACAATCTGGTACAGATATCATATAAAATATTTAAGTTGGATAAACTTTGAGTTGGATAACTTATCTGAGAAGGTTTGCACTGGGGAAGTTCAGAGGTAGGAAGATCAGTAAGAGGGTAGATAATGCATCAGTCAGAACCAGAAGAGAATAAGGCAGGGTTAAGTTGTATAATGTGGTCTCTGGCCCTGCAGCTTTCTGGATGCTTGTTAGAAATGTAGATTTGCAGACCCACAGACTCAGAAACTCTGGAGGTTAAATCCCGAAGTTAATGTTTTTATTAATCCCTCTAGGTGATTCTCATGTCCAAATTTGAGCACCACAACTGGAAATAATTCACCATTCAATCACTCATTTAATAAATGCATCTTTCACATGCAAACTGCATATTCACACTGAAGGCCCTGAAAAGCCAGCCAGGAAGAACGCATTTCAAATATTTCAGCAAAGACGCATGACACACACTATGAGTGAATCATGGCAAATTTTGATGTATGCTTAGGGCCTGAGCCATGAGGCTTTGCCATACACAAAGGCTCAAAGGCCTAAAGCTGTGATCTCCTGGGGTATTTGCAACTTCCTGGGATGACTATGACATATATCCGTTTTATTGTCATGGAGCTGATGAGACTCTAGCAGAGAATTAAATGTCCTGGGTCTGCTGGAGACAGGCAGGCAGGCATCACAGCAGCGCAGTTCTCCTACATGTGAGCTGAGGTTTTCAAGCCTAAGGAAACTTCTCTGAAGACCAGAAGCATGGAGGCCAATGGTCAGCCCTGCCAGTATGCTGCTATATATAGCTACTGCTGCCTCTTCTGGGTTAAATAACCAGTAATGGAATTGGAAATGATTGAGCAAGAGTCAGGCTGGAAAGAAGAGCATTTCATCCATTCAAGAGACACAGTGACTTTCCCTGGGGAGCACATTACAGGACATTTGCTGGATGGGGATCACAATTGCAGCTTGGAATTTAGTCTCTGCATCTGAAATTGGGGTGGCTTTGGAGTTTAAATTCCAAGTACTCCATGATTTTGAAAAGGAAAAAGAGACCGAAATTTTACATAGAGCATTCTCCATGAATGTCAGAAGGAGCATAAATTGGTTGAAACTCCCTAGAGCTGCCACTGCCCAGTAAGGCAGCCACCAGACCATGTGTACTTATTCAACACCTAAAATGCAGTGAGTCCAAATTCAAAGGTACTGTTAAATGCAAAATGCACACTGGATTTTAAAAAGTGGTATGAAAAAATAATGTAACATATTTCATTCATAACTTTTATATTAACTGCATGTTGAAATGATATTACTGTGGATGTTGAGTTAAAGAAAATATACAATTAATGTCACCTGTCTTGTTTTATGTCTTTTAGCTTGGCTACCAGAAAATTTTAAATTATATATGTTTAAATATATATAATTGTTTCAGAGATGATATCAGCAAACGTTTTCTTAAAGGGCCAGTTAGTAAATATTTTAAGCTTTGTGAGCCAAAGGGCAAAATTGAGGATATTACATAGCCATTTATGTGAGCACTTCAAATGCAACCATTTGAAAGGTAACTCGATTCTTAGTTTACCAGTTTTCTGCAAACTAATGGCAGGCTGGATTTGGCCCAGGGATCAGAGCTTGCAAACCCCTGCTCTGGAATATAACATTGCTCAAATTAGCCAAGAAACAGCTCCGTGTATCCAGCAGTTCCACTTCTGAGGTGCCAATTGTGTTAGCAGACATTTATCAGGGAGGTGACCACTATGAGCAATCAGGCTCAGAACCAACCCTGGTCATCTGCTAAGGGGCAAGGTGGGACTGGAACAGTGATGTGTGACTGTAAGGTTTGTGTTCATAACCTCCATGCTTCACCAAAGAAGGTACCTTTAATTTTCTTCTTTTCTCTTTATTTGGGGTCATCTTTCTTATGCCTACATGACTAGGTCAGATCAACCATCACCATGTGTGGCCCCAAGCAGGTGCTCTTTGAACGGATAGACAAATGAATTCATGAGTGATGTGGTGGTTTTGAAATCTCTTTCTTGCCTCTCATTTAATACAAATGCTTGAAGGTGGAGGATGTACTGCAGCTCAGATAGCTAATGCAAGGCCCTGCTTTTCAATCCAAGATACGCACAGCCTATTGGGTAAGAAGCAGACCTCCAAGGGCCCAGTATTTGGCTGTCAGTGCATCAAGAGTTAATCCTCTGATGCTGAGGGTTATTAATACAAGAAATACAAAGCAGTCATAACCTCTTTTGAAAGCAGATGAGCTGGCTGGCAATGAATTGAGAAAATTATTATTTATTAAAAATGAGATAGTCATGGACCAGTGACTAACCTGATTGGGTTCTGAAACAACTCCCCTCCTACAAGGTGAGTAATACATTTCTTGAGAAAGGTATTTTGTTAAACAGAAAATGCCGATAGCATTATTATTCACTTGCTCTGGGCTCACAGGTAGAATCTTTTCCCATTATAATGGCATCAAATGTGAAAAGACCCACCAAGCTTCCTTTAAGTCCTGGTTATGGCGTACGTGTTCCCTGACAATTCTAGACAAGGCTGGAGTAGATTGAAAACAGATTCCACAGAGCTAGCAGGCCAGCCTTAGGCTGTTCCTTGAACTCAGAGGAGGACAGCGGGAGGGGGGGAGTGGTGGTGGAAGGAATCATCTTCCACCTCTGTTAACTGAAAAAGCAACACAAACTCCTTGAATACTTAATGAAAGGCCAGAAGGGACGTGCTCAGACCACGATTCCCAAGCATGAATGAGACAGGACAGTAAGTCCATAGGAATCACAATCACATAGCAAGAGGCCGTTAGGTTCCCAGATTGAGTTTAAATTTTTGAAGTCAGGCGCACCTGCCTCTGAATCCTAGTGCCAACACTATGGCTTCCAAAGAGGCACTTTCTTCTCCATAAAAGCTGAAGTTTAGTGCATCTGAGAAAAGGGCAGTGATAACTATTTTGCATGGTCATTGGAAGGAGCAGACACACTGAGGCACTTAGAGAACAGTAAGGAAGTGCCACATAAGTATTCATATTAGGAATATTTGTGATCAGACAGCCCTGAACCTCTGAAGTATTTGGTTGTTGTGTAAACTAGAGAAGGCTCTTGGGAGATGGAACTGAATTCACTGGCCTCTCACATTAATTCTCCCTCTGCCTGTCATCAGGGAATGTTACCACAACACACTGACTCACTTTCGGAGTAAGAGGTACGATGACACAGTTGGACTTTTGTAGCATTTCTTTCCGATTCCCTCATGTAACAGACATTGCTAACTCATTGTTGCATCCCCATGATGGTGGCCGGGTCCAATATCAGAATCCTCCCAGCACCGCCTCCCAACAGCTGCTGTCAAATAATTACAAGTCATCATCTGAATAAAAATCTGCCTGTCTTCCTTGATACACTCAAATTTGTATACCATTTCAGTGGTATACAAATGCTCAAGAACTTCATTTTCTATCCATTTATGTTTCAGAATGTACATCATTTTCTACAGTGCTGACTGACCCAGATGTTTGAGCTTTTTGGAACATGGCAATGTTGCTAAAACCATTTCTAACTGTTACTGTATTTTGTTTTAGTAGTTGAAAAGAGAGTGCAAGATTCATGTTTGCTGTGAAAGTGGCACATGATTTATAAATGTAATTATAACTGTGGATAGGGGCAACCTATAAATATCTTTAATAGTCTGCATTTTCTGGTTTTCATCTGGATTTTTGCAACCATGTTGACAGAGCAACAATAAGGAGGAGGGGGGGATGAAAAGTTATCCCTAACTCGTAAGTACTTGTTTGCTTTAACACACTGAAAACTGTGAGGAAAGACAATGCATTAATTAAGGTTGAAAAGCAAGCAGTAGATGTTGCAAAACTTATTTTCTAACTGGCTTCATGTTCATAATTAATGGCTAATATCCTGCCATTTATAAGGAATTAAAATAAACAGTGGTTTAATGAGATTTCTCTAGGCCACTTGCAGGCACTCAATCAAATCTTATTTTCAACATGCGAAAACTGTCTCCTTGACTCTTAATGCATTTGGGGTCAACAGTAACATCTTCATACATAAAAGATTGCATTCTGCTTTTAAAGTAGAGGTAATTATAAGACAAGGGTCACACAGAAGGTCTCGGTTTTGTGTAACTTCTCTTCTAATTAATTTATCATATGTGGGATTTTGCTTTGGCTTCCAAGTGTTGATCTTTTATAGCTACCACATTCCACGTGATAATGAGTTTTATTCCTTCAAAAGGTCATCCCTGATATAATTTCACAGTTAGCGGAGGAAACCTATGAGCATGAGTGTTCCTGGATGTGGTTGCATTGTGAAAAGTCATTCAGCAAAAACCTAGGTCTTCCTTGCCCATGGACGTTATTTAAAAGCCCAGAGGCCAAGCCATTTGCACAAAAGGTGAGAAATTCAATTAATCATTAGGAAGATTGTCTTCACAATGTCAGCCCTTGGAAGCATGTGGAGCAACAGAAATACTTGTATCTGAGAATTTGTTTCCTTGTTCTCTCCTGTTTCCTACATGAAATGACCTGGATGTGATCGCTATTTTGTCTTGTATTTATTTTGTGGTTGGTTTGTCTTCTGGCAGCATGACCCACAGCTGGGGTCCTCAGCCCCCCTCCTTCTCATCAGGAAAGCTTTGTGGTGTTGCTGGGATCCTTTCTTTCATTGTGCTCTTTCTCATTCTTTGAAGGATTCTGGTCTTAAAACTGCAGTTATTAAGTAACAGTCACATTTCCCAGGATTTTCCTACTCCAACATTTTTTTTCTTTTACATCAAAGACATATATAATTGTCAAATAGAAACTTCTCAGATAATCAACCAAGCTGAGTTGATAGAATTCTGGCCCAAAGCAGAGAAACTTGATGCCAACCTAGCCAAGGATAAATGTACGACTTCAGAGGGGATTTCTGAAACGCTGATGATGTGCAAATCATAATTACCGACTGTAAAGAATCCCCTGGATTAATGCTCCTCAAATGCCACTGTGTATGCAAATCACCTGGAGTCTTGTTAAAAATGCAGTCTTATTCAGTGGGTCTGGGGTGGGGCCTGAAGTCGGATGTTTCTGACAAATTCTCCAGTGATGCTGCTGCTGCTGCTCCATAAATCACACTGTGAGAAGCAGGACTCTGAAGAAGGGCAGGCAAACAAGAATCTGGATTACAGGCCAGGCTCTTCTGCTCCAGGGTAGAATTATTAAACACCTTCTGTATGCCAGGCCCATTATTATGCCAGGTGCATTTTAATGGGCTAAGTTTTTCTTTCAAGGGCTTATTTCACATCTTGCCACATAGAAGTTCTATGCAATTCAAAGAGGATCCAGGCTATGCCCAGGGTTGAGGCTATTCTCATGATCATTAGAATCTGCACATGTTACCACTTTAAGTGGTCTCCCTCCAGGCATGGAATAATCCATTGATTTATTTAACAAACATTTTTTGTGTCTATATAAGTGTATAGTGCTAAAAAAACGGGCATAGTCCCTGCCACTATGGGGCGTCAAGCTAGGAAGATACTGAATGGATAATAAAGTAAATACATGTGCAATTGCGCTGTGAGTGCCAGAGATGTAGAGAGTCCATCCTCGTATCTCCCGAGTGCCTCCGCCCCTCACCACCTATGAGCAGACAGAGCTGTAGTTTGGCACCATCCTTTCCCTGCATCACTGTCCATCTGTTCAAGGTGAGTCTTTGGGCAGGCCTGGTGCCTGCTACAGCAGCAGTGCTTGCTGTGCTCAGGGACCAAGAAGAGCAGCAGCAGAGAAGAGACGCTGCCTTCTACAATCCACCTGTGTCACAATAGAGCCCAGCACAGGGCCTCGCCCAGCACCGCACTCAGGTGAATTTTTTTTTTTTAATTTCAGGTTAATGTGAGGGTACAAACCCAGGTTACAATGTTTGCATTTGTTAGGTAGAGTCCCTCTTGTAGTTGTGTCCCGAACCCAAGAGGTGTGCTGTACACCCCTACATTGTGCCCATGCAGTGGGAGCTCACCCATTCCCCACCTCCTCTCCACTTTGTCCCTCCTTCCCTCTCTCCCCATCTTGAATTGAATTTTTCTCTTATGTGGGTGTGTATTAGATCATCTACTGGCTTCATAATAGTATTGAGTACACTGGATACTTGCTTTTCTATTCTTATGATACTTTCCTAAGAAGAATGTGTTCCAACTCCATTCAGGTTAATACAAAGATATAAAGTCTCCAATAATTTTATGAATATTTTGAATGAATAAATGGATGGAGTTGTCAATAAGCACTCTGTGTCCTCTCTGCAATGAGAATCAGGAAAGGTTCCCTAGAGGGGCTTTTGTTGTGAGCATTACAAGCAGAAGGTGCAGGGTATGGGTCCAACCTTCCCACCATCTAGCCCTCAGAAACTTCCTTCCTTCTTCTGGGGGAAAAAAAACAGTGATAATAACATTTTCCTTATAGGATGATTGTGGGTATTAAATGACATAATATCTACAAAATGCTTACTCCAGGCTCTGGCAAATGGTGAATGTTCCATAAATAATAATGTTGATTTCTCTTAACATCGTCTTTATTAATATTTTCCTAATGATTATTATGGAAGTGCTATACAATATGGCTCTCAAAGGAGGGAAAGCATTTTGACACTTGGAGATGATGAGAAAGATTCTGCAAACTAATCTTTAAGAATCAGATTATTGCTTACGCTGTCAATAAATATGCCAGTGGTTATTTGTGCTTGCCAGGGAATTAGGTGAAGATTAATTAATATTTATAAAGTATTTTGATATCCATGTAATATCTAGTAAGCAATTAGTTCTGTAACACAAAGCCAAATCCTTTTACATACCAAACAATGTAAAACAAACCCAATACAGCTGTATAAGAAAGAACAGAATTTCATTAACTCATGTTGTAGGAAATATGTAGCTGGTTGGGAAGGTTTTTTTTTTTTCTTTGTTTCAGTAATTTTCTTGCTGATTTTCTCTGGTTTCCCACTGCATTTATCCACCCTACCCCTGAAGCCCCAAATCAAATTATTTCCTCTTGGGCAGCAGTGAAAACAGAAGTGGGAGGAAGGTAAATGTGAGTCAGGCCCCTCTGGCCAGGAAGGTGGTCTGAGCCCAAAGCATGTATACAAAAGACTCCCAAGTGCATCTTTCCTCATCCATCATCCTAGTCAGAGCTAAAGGTCAGTGCCCCCTTAATCTATATCTGCATTGAGGAAAATTTGGGGGCATGGGAGGGAGTTAAAAGAAAATTGAATCAAAACAAAAGATGTGTTCCTTCTTCACAGCGCTTTCTGTCTGTCCCTCCACACACGTGCACATGTATTGCCAATCTACCCGCCTGCCGTGGCTGACTTAATTAAGGAAGAAAAGATTCTCCCAGTCCCTCCTAACCATTTTCCATGGACCATTCTTACTTCTGCATAATGTGTTACTTTGTTTCCATAAATCCCTCTTCTCCAACTTTTTTTTTTTTTTAGAGACAGAGTCTAACTTTATTGCCCTCAGTAGAGTGCCGTAGTGTCACACAGCTCACAGCAACCTCCAACTCCTGGGCTTAGGCGATTCTCTTGCCTCAGCCTCCTGAGTAGCTGGGACTACTGGTGCCCGCCACAACACCCGGCAATTTTTTTGTTGCAGTTTAGCCGGGGCTGGGTTTCAACCCGCCACCCTCGGTATATGGGGCCGGTTTTTCTAAAGCCCCTTACTCCAGCCCAGCGTCTTTCAACCTTCCTTTTCTCATGGTACAATCGAACCTGTAGTTAAACTTCCTCGGCACACTTAAATTATGCTGATCAAAAAGAAGAGT
>CAUYON010055872.1:0-30383 GCA_963573935.1 Arctocebus calabarensis
ACCATTTAAAAAATAAGGAAACATAAAACAATCCCTAACTAAAACATATTCAATCTAAAATCTTTGGTGTAGACATCTGCAACTCTTCACCACTTTTTTTTTTTTTTAATCTTTTATTTTACCCTGAGACTAAAGGCCTAATGGAGGAGACGGGGGAAAGACTGGGAGAGAAACGGAGAGAGCTTCTCTCTGCCCTCTACCAGGTGCCTTAATGTTTTCTGTAATCTTTTCTGTGAATAAATTCTGTCTTACAAAAAAAAAGAAAGCCAAAATTACTTCACCCCAAAATACATTCCTTGACATATTTTGAGATGGTTATTCAGAGCACCTGCAGACAGGAATAG
Source organism: Arctocebus calabarensis (assembly GCA_963573935.1). Taxonomy (NCBI): domain Eukaryota; kingdom Metazoa; phylum Chordata; class Mammalia; order Primates; family Lorisidae; genus Arctocebus; species Arctocebus calabarensis. The sequence continues at coordinate 345 of CAUYON010055872.1, forward strand.
TCCAGCAAAGTTGCCTTTTGTGGAAGAGATTTGCATCTGTAGAGAAAAATTTACATTAGCAAAATACTCACAAAGCTTTCTCTGAACTCCTGATTTAGGAAAGATCAACTCAACCATAGGCTGCCATTTATTCTGAAAGTGTGAGGTTTCATCTACTTAACAAGCCTGCCTTTGCCAGCCATGCCCTTCCATCTCTCCTTCCCATGACCTGTCTTGCCATGCTCTAAGTCCCTATTCTTTCTGTAGCCTCAAGATGATATGAAAGCATCATCCTTCTGGGTCTTTCTTTGAGTTTTCATATTTTGTATGACTCCCGTGCAGTGTATATTCATAAATTTATATGCCTTTTGTCTGTTACTCAAAGCCTTCAGAGGGCAAAGGGAAAGTTCTCCCTTTGCTTTTGCCCCTACAGTTTGGGTACTCTGAGCAGGATAACCAAAAGTGCTCTACTTTTCCGAAAGCCACAGTTGAGGAAACCCAGGACCTGACAAGTTGGTAGGAAAATAAAAATTTCTTACCAGTCATATTCCAGGGTTCTGACTGTGGAATCTGGTTGAACAGATGGCAAAAATGACTATTTGCTTCTTTTTCTTTTTCAAAATTTAAGATTATGGGAGAAAAGCATTTTGACAAACTGAGCTTAGGTTTAGCAATTCTGATTTTGGGGGAAAGGGTACAAATACTTATATTAACTGATCTTTTCCTCCTAGAAATAGTCTGTGTTTTTCCTTTGTCTTTCTTTTCCTGTGTTTTTTTGTCATAAAGTGGGATACTATCAGTCCTTGAATAAAATCTATGGATTCTCCTCTTATCTCATTTTATGTCCTTGACAGTGTAACTTGTGACCAAGTAGGAGTAATTCTTTCGGTCTCTTCCATCCAGTGGTTGTGCTCTTTGGATTACATCTAGGGATCAGTCTGAAAGAGTGGACAACTCCAACATGCGTAAGATATTAAGCACCACACTCTGTGTTCTGAATGTGCTAAACTTCCCAGGGAGTTTATCTTAATAAGTGCCGTCTGATCCATAGTGGGTTTTCAATGTCTTAATATTTGTTTCCTGGTTAGTCCTGGGAAAGTGCAATCCCAGAAAGGCCTACCAGTGTCACAGAATAACATATCTGACACTGGGAGCTATCTAAAAATTTGTGGGATGTTAGAAGCACCATGTGCACAAACACCATCCTTAGTCACCTGTGGTAACAAGAGTTTTTTGCCATCTTAGTCTATTTCTGAGATAAAATTTTGTATTTAAAATGGATGAAGGACCTGAAACTACTAAAAGAAAACACTGGGGAAATGCTTTAGGACGTTGATCTCAGCAATGACTTCCTGAGTAACACCTCCAACACACAGGCAACCAAAGCAAAATTGGACAAATGGGATCACTTCAAGCTAAAAATCTTCTGCCCTGCAAAGGAAACAATCAATAAAGTGAAAGACAACCCAAAAATGGGAGTGTAAGGACCAAGCTGACTCCATTTTGTTAAAACTAACTCCATCTTGTTCCTCAGCCTTCATTTTGCAGCTGCATACTGAAGGTGTTAGGTAACCTACTCCCTCCCCCACCCATCATCCTTGCATCTGCCCTGAGTGATAGTAACACCTCTCATACCCCAAGTGATAGCAACTCCCTCCCAGACCAATCAGCCAAGGACAAGTACTGCTCAGTCTCCTAGACCCCCTATCAGCTCACCACACACCCCCTCCCTTTCTCCATTCTGTACCCTTAAAAACCCCTCCTTTTCAAAGTCAGGGGCTTCTCTGTTCTCCTGCTGCACCAGGACTGGGAAGCCCAGGCTCGAGCCTATAAATAAACAACCTCTTGCTCTTACATCAGACTTGGTCTCCAGGTGATTTATGTGGGGGATGCCACGAGTTGGGCACAACATTTGAGGGCTCGTCCGGGAAATCCCACCAAAATTACCAAGTACCTGCTCTGGAGGTAAATGTGTGCATGCTGGCATTTGTCTTGTCCTGTTCTGTGTTAGTTTCAGTTATTGAATTTGTAGTCGGGACATGGAATCTCTGGCAGAGTAGTGGAGGGAACGCCCCATGGATGGGAAACTGGGATGTGGAATCCCCAGTGCCTGGTCAAGAAGACCAGGAGATCCCTCTGGTTGAGAGGCAAGGCGGGTCGCAACTGCCAAACAGAGTTACACCATTGTCTCATTTTCAGTTTTGCCTGAAAACTCGCAAGGGCAGGCTTCTGTTTTCTGGAGGAATCGTGTGTGTTATTTGTTTTGTCTGTGTCTTGTTATATTTGGAGGGTGACATGGGACAGACGCAGACAACCCCCCTCTCCTTAACTGTGGCTCATTTCCAGGATCTCAAAGACAAAGCCCGAGAGTACAGTTTTTATGTGTCCAGAGGTAAAATTATGATGTTTTGCAGGAATGAATGGCCAGTTTACCATGTCGGATGGCCACCAGAGGGCACTTTTCACCTCCCCATTATTTTCCAGGTCAAAGATATGGTCTATTGATCTGGTACCACGCACCCGGGCCAGATCCCATTTATAACTTCTTGGCAGGACCTTGTGGAAGACACTCCATCGTGGTTAAAACCCCTTCTCCCTCCTTCAGGCAAGGAGGTGGCCAAACTCCTAGCCTTGAAGGAGAAAAAGGAAAAGTCTCCTGAGCCCACTGTCCCTCCCAGATCCTCTAAGGAGGAACTGATCCAGAAGTGCTCTTCCCCCCTCCCTATCAACCCTTACCTCGGGGGGGGGAGCACTTGTTCCTCAGAGTCCGCCTGGCAGTTAGGCCACCTCAGCCCCAGGTCTGGGGGTGTAGACTCCAGAGCCCACCTCACAGTCTCCGTAGGGCCCTGCATGACCTGATGGCAGACTCCACAATGTTGCCTCTTCACGCAGTGGGCCCCCCCAATGAAGCTGACCCCACAAATCAGGAACACTACTATTGGCCCTGTACTACAAGTGATCTCTATAACTGGAAAATGCAGAACCCTAAGTTCTCCGAAAAACCCACTGCCTTGATTGACTTCTTAGACTCAATTCTTTTTACCCAACAGCCTATTTGGGATGATTGCCAGAAGCTTTTACAGGTCCTTTTCACCACTGAGGAGCAGAACCACATCTTGGCTGAGGCCAGGAAGGCTGTCAAGGGTCCAGACGGAAACCCCATCACCAATCAGTCTCTCATAGATGCGGCCTTTCCCCTCATGTGCCCCGAGTGGGATTTCAATATGGGAGCAGGTCAGTAAGACTTCAAATCTATCTCCAGACTCTAATGAAGGGTTTCCATAAAGTAGCTAGAAAGCTGACTAATTTGACCAAGATAGGAAATGTACAGCAGGAAAAGGCAGAACCCCAGCAGCATTCTCAGAAAGAATCATGGAGGCATTCCACATGCACACTCCTCTAGATCCTGAAGCTGTGGAGAATAGAGCAGCAGTTGTCATGTTCTTTGTTAATCAGTCAGCTCCAGATTTTAAGTGCAAGCTGCAGAGAATAGACTGGGTGAGAAGTCTTTGCAGGACCTCCTAGAAGTTGCTGAAAGAGCCTACAACAACCATGAGACCCCCCAAAGAAAAGCAAACAAAGGCGGCTAAAAGATATACCCAGGAATTGGCTAGGATCCTCCTACCCTCCATGGCTGCAACCTAGGACAAAAGAGAAAGGCGACTGCGCCAACTGGCGGCAGGAAGTAAGGAGAGCTCCCCAGGTCGGGAAAAGCTCCGCCTCCAGAAGGACCAATGCACCTATTGTAAGGAACATGGACACTGGCCCATGAGTGCCCCAAGAAACCTCCTCCTAGACCTTCATGCCCGCACCCCCCCGTGCCAGTCCTGGAACTGAGTGGGCTCGAAGGGTGGGGGGGTCGGGGCTCATCACCCCTCCCTGAGCCCCGGGTAACTCTCAGAGTGGAGGGGACCCCAATAAATTTCCTAGTAGATACCGGGGCCCAGTATTCAGTCCTGACCCAGGCCCACAGACCTATGGACACCTGGAAATCATAGGTCCAGAGTGCCACGGGCATCAAACAATATTCATGGACTACCCAAAGAACTGTGGACTTAAGCATGGCCCAGTTATCCCACGTGTTCATGGTCATCCCAGACTGCCCCTACCCCTTCCTCAGGTGGGATCTCCGGACCAAGGTAGGGGCTCATATCATCTTTAAAGACAAAGGACCTCTTATTACAGACCAGTATGGAAGTCCCATACAAGTATTCACCATTCAACTTGAAGATGAGTACAGGCTACACCAGCAGCAGCCTGAGAGCTGGATGTCACCATATGACTGAGAACTTACCCACTCTCCTGGGCTGAGACTGGCGGAATGGGACTAGCCGCCCACCAACCACTGGTCATCATAGAGCTCAAGCCAATGACTGAACCCGTATGGGTGCGGCAGTATCCCATGTCCCAAGAGGACTGGCAGGGCATCACGCCCCACATTCAGAGACTTTTTAAGAGTGGGATACTGGTACCCTGTCAGTCAGCATAGAACACTCCCCTGCTGCCTGTAAAGAAACCATTAACTAATAACTATAGACCAGTCCAGGACTTGAGAGAGGTCAACAAACAGGTACTGGACATCCACCCCACTGTCCTTACACACTATTGAGTGCTCTCACCTCAGATTGGGTATGGTACACTGTCCTTGATTTAAAAGATGCCTTCTTCAGCCTCCTGTTGGCCCCCCAGAGCCAGACAATGTTCACTTTTGAATGGAATGATGACAAGCAGGGGATCCATGGTCAGCTTACCTGGACTCGGCTGCCACAAGGGTTCAAGAACTGCCCCCACCATCTTCGATAAAGCCTTACATGAAGACCTGAGTGATACCAGCAACAACACTCTCACCTGACTCTTTTACAGTATGTAGATGCATTCTGAATGCAGCCGAGACAGAAGCAGAGTGCCACAAAGGCACCCAGGACTTACTAACTGCATTAGAAGCTCTAGGGTACTGGGTCTCTGCAAAGAAGACTCAGATCTGCCAACAAACTGTGAGTTATCTGGGTTACATCCTTAAGGATAGGCAGCAGTGACTGTCCCAGGCAAGAAAAGAAGCAATTCTGAAAATCTTCCCCCCCCAACCACACAGCAGGGGGTGAGGGAGTTCCTTGGGTCAGCTGGGTTCTGCCACCTGTGGATTCCAGGGTTCACAGAGATAGCAAAGCCCCTCTATAAGGCTACCCGGGACAACCTCCCTTTCCAGTGGACCACAGAACAAGAAAGAGCCTTCCAGGCCCTGAAATGGGCCTGGCTCTTGCTGCCCTGGGACTTCCAGATATTATTAAGCCCTTTCATCTGTATATAGATGAACACAAGGCATAGCAAAAGGAGTGCTTGCCCAGTCACTTGGTCCCTGGACCTGGCCAGTCACTTACCTGTCAAAGAAACTAGACCCTAGGGCAGCAGGCTGGCCCCCATGCCTATGCATCATTGCAGCTACTGCATTGCTGGTTAAAGATGCAGATAAATTGACTTTAGGGCAGGAGCTGTTAATCACGACCCCTCATGCCATTGAAGGAGTCCTCAAACAGCCACCGGATCGGTGGGTTAGCAATGCCCCACTCGCCCACTACCAGGCCGTCTGCTGAACCCTCCACGAATCCAATTCCTGCCAAAGACCTCTCTCAATCCAGCAACCCTACTGCCAGATCCGAACCTAGATGCCCCACTTCATGACTGTACTGATATCCTGGGCCAGGTCCACAGCATACATTAGGACCTTACAGACCAGCCTTTCCCTGATGCAGAAGCCACTTAGTACACAGATGGGAGCAGCTTCATACAAGATGGATGCAGGTGCGTGGGGGTGGCAGTAGTGTCTGAGACTGAGACTATTTGGGCAGAGCCCCTTCCAGCTGGCACATCAGCTCAAAAAGCTGAACTCATAGCCCTAATACAAGCTATGACCTTGGGAAAAGGCCTGAGACTTAACATTTATACTGATAGCTGATATGCCTTTGCCACTGCCCACATACATGGGGCAATCTACCAGGAGAGAGGATTCCTCATGACAGAAGGGAAGACTATCAAAAATAAAGAAGAAATACTTGACCTCCTAAAGGCTTTGCGGCTTCCCCAGAAGCTAGCCATCACCTATTGCCCTGTGACGGGCAGGGCATTCCCTGTGGCCAGAGGCAACTGGTAGACCGACTAGGTCGCCAGAACAATAGCCACTTCAATTACCCAAGAGCTTCCTACTGCCACATTGCCATATCCTGGACCCTCAACACTCCCACTATCCCCTGAGTATACTCCAGAGGACTTACAATGGATAAAGCAGATCCCACAGGCCCAGTCCCCCAAGAAGTACAATGGATGGTACGTCACCTGTGATAATAAAGAGCTTGTGACAGCAAAACTGGGGCAGGAGATCCTCCATAAGATCCACTCCTCCACCCACCTGGGGTTGCGCAAGATGAAAGACTTGCTGTGCCACACCAAAATCAAGATACAAAACCAGAATACCAAAATTGATGAAGTCATAGCTTCATGCAAAGTATGTATTATTACTAACAGTGTAGCTAGCCCCCACAATCCAGGGTCCAGAGAGCGTGGAATGGAGCCAGGTGCGTACTGGGAAGTGGACTTTACTGAAGTCAAACCAGGTAAATATGGATACAAATATCTCCTTGTATTCATAGATACATTCTCAGGATGGGTAGAGGCATTTCCTACCAACAACGAGACTGCACAGGTAGTTGCAAAGAAGATACTGGAGGATATAATGCTCAGGTTTGGAATTCCTAATCAGATAGGATCAGATAATGGCCCAGCCTTTACTTCTCAGGTAGTGCAGAGTCTAGCAGAAGCCTTGGGGACTAATTGGAAATCGCATTATGCTTATCGACCCCAAAGATCAGGACAGGTAGAGTGAATGAACCGCACTCTAAAACAGACCCTGACTAAATCAATCATGGAGACTGGAGGTGACTGGGTGTCTCTCCTCCCCTTTGCCCTGTACAGGGTGTGAAACTCACCCTACTTGATAGCTATGAAATTCTCTTTGGGAGACAACCCCCTATAATCCCTAAGTTGCACCGCAAAGCCCTCACTTCACGGGTCCTAGATCTTAAAACATGGAAAGATTATACAGTAACTGTGCATTTTTATCTAAAGGCACAACGAGCTGATTGGGAGAAACTCATAACCCTCTACAGCTCAGGACCTGTTCCTGAACCGCACACTTTTTTGGCCTAGGGGCTGGGTGTACGTGAAACATCATTGGCAGGAAGCACTAGAACCCCAGTGGAAAGGCCCATACACCATGGTCCTCATCACCTCCACCTCACTCAAGGTTGACAGCATCACCTCCTGGATACGTCACACACACATCCACCTGGCCGACCCATTTGCCATCAAAGAAGACTCCACCCCACAGTGGAAACTCCAACAGGACCCTGATAACCCACTGAAGCTCAAACTACAGAAATGCCAGGATCCTTGATGCAGCCATGTGTGTACCACTTACTGACTTGTTCTGCCTTATTGTCTGCTCTCACCACTGCTAACCCCCACGTTCCAGTCACCATCACCTGGAAAATTGTAAGTGCTGTTATGGGCCACACTGTGAGTCAGACCTCAGGCCTCCACCCCCCACAATACTTGGTGGCCAATCCTCAAATTTGATTTATGTGCCCTCGTTGCTGGCACCTGGGACATAAGTAGCTTTGGGGTGCATGGCCAGCAAACCTCCAGCTGTAACACATGAGACTCGAGAGACTCCCTTTGCAAGACCTATTTCTACGTCTGCCCTGGGACCAGGAGGGAGCAAAACGTGATAGGGAAGTGTGGGAGACCCCAAGACCTCTATTGCTCTTTTTGGGGGTGAGAGCCTACCAGTTGGATTAACTGGAATGCCCCAGTAAAAAATAACCTCATCACAGTCCAACGTGTTACCGTGCCTACAGGTTGCCTAGAGAGAGGTACTCCCTCAAACTCATGATGTAATCCCTTAACCCTAGAGTTCACAGACCAGGGGAAAAAAACCCAAGGGTGGGAAACAGGCAAAACATGGGGGCTAAGATTGTACCAGTCCAGGTACAACAATGGACTCCTCTTTACTGTCAGAGGTTAGAATAGCCCCCACACTATGGCTCCCTGTTGGCAGTAGGCCCCATTGTAGTACTCAAGCCCCTGGGTCCAAACCTCCCTTGGTTCATGGAATACTCTAGTCCCCACCCAGCGGCCACCCCAAAGCCCAATAGCTCCCCCATCTCTCAGAACCAGAAGCTTACCCAAAGTCCAGCCCTGAACCCCACACCTGTGTCTACCACAAATCTCGATCCACTTTGGAAGTTGGTCATTGCTACATACCAGGTCCTAAATACTTCTAGGCCCGACCTCACTAAGTCCTGTTGGCTATGTGTAGAGGCTAGACCCCCATACTATGAGGGAATTGCCCTAATAAGTAAACCTAGGATCAGCTCCCAGGCAAGTGATTGTCGCTGGCAACAGTCTGGGCCTTAAATCACCTTACCATCCATCATAGCCCAGGGAACCTGTATAGGCCAGATGCCCACCCCCCCCCACCCCCAGTACCAACACCTTTGTAATCAAACTTTCTCCTGGAATGGAACTGGGTATGTAATTCCCACCAACAATTCCTGGTGGGCCTGCTCTACAGGGCTCACCCCATGCATGAATGGAGCAGTCCTTAATAGAACACAAGATTTTTGTATCTTAGTACAGCTCATCCCCAAGTTGCTCTACCATTCAGAAGAGGCCCTGTACCAGGCATATAAGCCTGCTGTAAACACATTCAGTAAAATAAAAAGAGAGCCTGTCACTGTGAAAACCCTAGCCATGCTCATGGGACTAGGTATAGCAGGAGCAGGCACAGGTATCTCTTCCCTAGTCCTGCAAGACAAGAACTACGGAGCTCTGCACGCTGCAATAGACTTAGACATAGAAAGAAGAGAGAACTCCATCTCCCACTTCCAGGAGTCTTTAACTTTCCTCTCTGATGTAGTGCTCCAGAATAGACAGGGATTAGACTTAATATTCCTTCAACAAGGTGGGTTATGTGCAGCCCTAGGAGAAGAATGCTATTTTTATACTGACCACTCAGGACTAGTCAAACAGTCCATGGAGTTAGTGAGGGAAGATCTCCACAAAAGAAAACTCAAGCGGGAGCAGTCTCAAAGCTGGTATGAATTAATGTTCAGCAAGTCCCCCTGGCTCACAACTCTAATTTCAACCATAACAGGCCCACTTGTAATCCTATTACTGCTGTTGACTTTCAGCCCCTGCATAATTAATTAGTTGCTGGCTTTCATCGGAGCTACAGTAAATACTGTTCAATTGATGGTTTTACAGGCACAGTATACACCCCTCAACACTGGAATCACTAGCAATGGCACAGAGCTAGAAGACCCATGATTGGATCTTCTATGCACCAGAAAAGGGGGGAATATAAGGACCACACTGACTCCATTTTGTTAAAACTAACTCCATCTTTTTCCTCATCCTTCATTTTGCAGCTGCATACTGAAGGCATTAGGTAACCTATTCCCTCCCCCGCCCCCATCCTTGCATCTGCCCTGAGTGATAATAACACCCTCTCAGACCCCGAGCGATAGCAACTCCCTCCAAGACCAATCAGCCAAGGACAAGTACTGCTGTCTCCTAGCCCCTCTATCAGCTCACCCCAGTGGCTCACTACACACCCCCTCCCTTTTTCCTTTCTGTACCCTTAGAAACCCCCTCCTTTTTGAGGTCGGGGGCTTCTCTGTTCTCCTGCTGCACCAGGACCAAGAAGCCCAGGCTCAAGTATATAAACAACCTCTTGCTCTTGCATTGGACTTGGTCTCTGGGTGATTTATGTGGGGGATCCTGCGAATTGGGCACAACAGGAGAACATACTTGCAAACTACCCACCTGGCAAGAGAATTAATAACTGGCAAGGAATTAATAACTATACTATACAAAGAGCTACAACAACTGGATAGGAAAAAATCAAATAATCTGATTTAAAAATGGGCTGAATAGACCGCTCTCAAAAGATGACATAGAAATGGCCAACAGGCATATGAAAAAATGATCATTAGTCCTCAGGGAAATGCAAATCAAAACTACAATGAGATCTCCTCTCACCCCAGTTAAAATGCCTTTTAGCAAAAAAGACTGACAATAACAAATGCTAGTGAGAATGTGGAGAAAGTTGAAGCCTCATACAGCATTGGTGGGAATGCAAATTAGTGCAAGCACTATAGAAAACACTATGGAAGCCCCTCTAAAAACTGAAAATAAAAGTACCAGGTGACCCAGCAATCTCACTCAAGGAGAACTGAATCCAAAGGAGGTGAATTTAGTTTATCAAAAAGTATCAAAAAGTACCATGTTTACTACAGCAGTATTCCCAATTGCCATGATTAGGAACCAAACTGGTTGTCCATCAGAGGTTGAATGGATAAAGAAATTGAGGTACATATACATGATGAAATATTACATAACTTCAAAAAAGAATGAAATCTTGTAATTTGCAACAATGTGAATGGAAGAGGAGAGCATTATGTTAAGTGAAATAAGCCATGGAAGGAAAGACAAATCTCAGACATTCCAATTCATATGTAGGAGCTAAATATTAAACACAATTGGCTGGATAGCTCATGCCTATAATCTTAGAACACTGGGAGGCCAAAGCAGGAAAATCACTTGAGGCCAGGAGTTCAAGACTAGCCTGAGCAAAAGTGAGAGCCTGTCTCTATAAAAATTAGAAAAATTAGCTAAGTGTGGTGGCACATGCCTGTAGTCCCAGGTTGAGGCAGGACTGCTTGAGCCCAGGAGTCAGAGATTGCAGTGAGTCAAGATGATGCCACTGCATTCAAGCTGGAACAACAGAGCAGGAAAGGCGGAAGGGGAGGGGAGGGGAGGGAATGGAAGGGAAGGTAAGGGAAGGGAGAAAACAATTGATTTCATGGAGATAGTGAGTGAAATAATGGTTACCAGAGGGTGGGAAATGTAGTGGGAAGGGGGATAAAAGGGCTGGTTCATAATTATAAAAATATATTTAGAATGAACAATATTTGATAGTGCAACAAAGAGGCTATAATCAACTGTAAGTTAGGGTATACTTTAAGATAACTAAGAGTGAAACTGGAATGTTCCTAACGCAAAGAAATATTAAATGTCAGAGGTGGTTAATTTACATTAAATGCCTATATCAAAACATCACATGTAACCTATAAAGATATATAAGTAGTATGTACCCATAATAATTAAAAATAATATTTTTAAGAAAAAGGCTTAATTGGCTTGAGTTACTTAAGAAGTAAAGTAGGTTTTTTTTAAACAAAAACTATAGTAAGCTCTCTTCTTAAATAGCTATCTTATTGATATCTATAAACATTTTTAAAATAAATACAGCCTTAAAAACTTCCTTCAAGATTTAAAAAAAAAAAAAAAGACAGAAATCTGTTTTCAAAAGAAGTTAAAACCCTTTGTATGTTCAATGTTCAAACTGCCTGTTTTATATTTCCTGTGGGATTTGCAAGCCATGCTTTCACCATCATGATTTTGAGTTTGATTCTCTGTGTGGGAATAAACAGTCCCTTAGAAATGTAAATCCTTTAACTCTCTCTCTCTCACACACACACACACACACAAAAATAAATAAATATTTATAAAAAATTAGTTTGATATTTGCATGACTCTTAACCTTTGCAATATCCATTTGCTTTGTGATCCTTTCTACCCTTGTAGGTAGTTTTTGGTTTCCTATTTTGCCAACTGTTGTTTCTTTTATTCTTCTTTTTTCAGAGCACATAGGTTGTTAGACCTTTGTGTGCAAATGGAAACCTGAGAAGCTGAGATCCTAGAGAATGAAGGCAGACAAGAATGTGGGCTGCACCCCATTTGTGGATGGTGGAACTCTTGCTCTGAGCTTTTGTTGGGCATGATCTGAATCTAGGGGGGGCATCTTTGTTTTCTCTTTGGAGACTCAGGTTAAAGCCCTAAAGGGTTTCTCAGTGTTAGCCTCATACATGCTTATTTATTTGGGTTTTGGATCATTTGATTAGGCATAACTCTGGTTTGAAATTATGATTTGTATTTAGAGTGTATAGCAACTTTTTTCTCATTTATCTTGCTTCCTCTACTGGGCAGAAGAGATACACCTCCCACTGCCACTGGGAACCAAACCAGTGCACTGGGAAGCAAGCACCTCCCAGGGAGCAAGGGGAGGTGCTGCTACTTCAGCCAGCATCCTCCTAGCTCCTGTAAAAGGCTGCCTGCTTATGGGATAGGAAGATTTCTACTTGTATGTCTGAAGAATTTTTTGTAAGCTTTCTATAGTCAAAAGTCAGCTTAATTAAAAGCTGATATTTAGGCAATAATTATTTTTTTAAAACCTTCTGTTTTTTTTCTCTCTTGTATTCTATTTCTCCCCTGGGAATATTTTTTTAGTCAATTGAAACCCTTTTTTAAGAAGTATCTGTCCAGCTCACAGTTTGCTTCCTTTCTTTTTAAAAAAAATTTATTTGAGATAGCCTCCCATTCTATTGCCCTGGCCTAGCTCACAGCAACCTCAGACTCCGGTTCTTCCTGTGTTCAAGTGATCCTTGTGCCTCAGGCTTCCAAGTAGCTGAGACTACAGGCAGCGGCCACAATGCCTACCTATTTTTTTATATATATATTTTTAGTAGAGATGGGAGTCTCACTCTTGCTCAGACTGGTCTTGAACTCCTGAACTCAAGGGATCCTCCAACCTCAGCCTCCCAGAGTGCTAGGATTACAGGCTTGAGCCATTAATGTTTACTGTAACTGTTCTTTTCAACCAGTGAGTTTTACCTGACTCATGCCTAAAACTTAAAAGTTAAAAGAAGCTACAAAATCTTTGCCTATATTTTTATGTATATGTGTTGGCATTTGTATATTATCTACATGGTACTAAGTTGACTTACAAGTGAATATTAATAAATTAAATGACCAGCCAAAATGTTTTTCAAGTTCACATGACTTTAATAATACAGTTGACTCTTGAACAACATGAGTTTGAACTGCAAGAGTCCTCTTATATACATGGGTTTCCTTCTGTCTCTGTCATGCCTGAAACAACATGACCAGCCTTTCCTCTTCTTCTTCCTCAGTCCACTCATTGTAATAATAATTAGGTAAAGACCTTTATGTGGATCTACTCTCAATGAATAGTAAATATATTTTTTCTTTTGATTTTCTTTTTTTTTTTTTATTGTAGAAGGTATGGAATAATGATTGGGAGGTATATGATTGAGACTTTTAGGCATGGGAAGACTTTATTTTATTTTTATTTTATTATTATTTTTTGAGACAGAGCCTCAAGCTGTCACCCTGGATAGAGTGCCATGGCATCACAGCTCACAGCAACCTCCAATTCCTAGGCTCAAGCGAGTCTCTTGCCTCTGCCTCCCAAATAGCTGGGACTACAGGCACCTGCCACAACGGCCGGCCATTTTGGTTGCAGCCGTCATTGTTGTTTGGCAGACCCAGGCTGGATTTGAACCCGCCAACTCAGGTGTACTTGGCTGGCGCCTTAGCCGGTTGAGCCACAGGCGATGAGCCTCTTTTGATTTTCTTAATAACATTTTATTTCTCTAGCTTAGTTTTTGTAAGAATGCAGCATATAATACGTATAACATGAAAATTGTGTTAATTTATTATTTGTCAGGAAGGTTTCTAGTTAACAGTAGGCTATTAGTAGTTAAGTATTTTAGAGGAGCCAACATTTATACATAGATTTTCAACTGCACAAGAGGTAGGCACTCCTTTCCCTCATATTATTCAAGGGTCAACTATATTTGGTAAAGAAAACTAGTTTTAAATTGTTGGTAAAATAGAACTAAAATGTCTTAGGAATCTGACATTTTTGCCTAGATGTACTAGTCAAATTAATATTATCTCTTCTAGATCTTTTAAGGTCATAAAACTACTCTTTCTATGATTTTTTTTGGGGGGGGTTTTGGCCAGGGCTGGGTTGGAACCCACCACCTCTGGCTTACGGGGCTGGCACCCTACTCCTTTGAGCCACAGGTGCCACCCTTTTCTTTGTTTGTTTATTTTTTTTGTAGAGACAGAGTCTCACCCTATCTCCCTCCAGTAGAGTGCCATGGTGTCACAGCTCACGGCAACCCCCAACTCCTGGGCTTAGGCAATTCTTTTGCCTCAGCCTCCTGAGTAGCTGGGACTACAGGTGCCCACCACAATGCCTGGCTGTTTTTCTGTTTTGCAGGTTGGCCAAGGCCGTGTTTGAACCCACCGCCTTTGGTATATAGGGCCGGCGCCCTACTTGATGAGCCACAGGCGCCACCCTCTATGATTTTTTTTTTTAATACTTGCTTAATTGGTCTGTGAGCTTAAGGTTGATACAGGTTTCTTCCACTCAGGGCTGGACCAGGACTCCCATTTTCTAGGCCTAAACAGACTTCTCTTTCTCCAAACAGCACTCTCTGAATACAAGCAAGACAGGAGAAAGGCAGTTTTGCCAGTATTTCATATAAACCAGGCCTCTTCTAGAGTGGATTCCCTGCCACTTTGCCCAGAGCTAGAAGGACTACCTTCATTTCTTAACACATTTATTTACTAATCAACATTGAAAAGGTGTCTTCCTTTGGGTCAAGTCCTGGCCAAGTGTAATTCTCAAGACCTCCCTGTTTACAAACAGTATATAAGCCCCTAGACAAAAGACCCCTGCAAGACTTTCCACTTGGGTCTCCCCCCTCTGCGAGAGGCTCGGGTGCCTTTTTTCTATTCCATTTTGTCTAATAAAGCATATCTTATGACTGATCTGTGTGGTCCACAGCTCATTCTTTGAATCTCTGAGACCAAGAACCTATTGCAGAAATAAAATCCATCAAAAATGTCTTTAGTTTTTTTTGTTGTTGTTTGTTTTTTAGAGACGGAGTCTCACTTTATCACCCTTGGTAGAGTGCCATGGCATCACACAGCTCACAGCAACTTCCAGCTCCTGGGTTTAGGCGATTCTCTTGCCTCAGGCTCCCGAGTACCTGGGACTACAGGCACCTGCCACAACGCCTGGCTATTTTTCTGTTTTGCAGTTCAGCCAAGGCCAGGTTTGAACCCGCCACCTTAGGTATATGGGGCCTGTGCCCTACTCGATGAGCCACAGGCGCCACCCTAATGTCTTTAGTTTTGATCCTTTGGATCTGAGGTATAGATAAGTGGCCAGGTGAGGCCTGGGGCACATGTGTATCCACAGAAACTGGGCCACATGCTGCAAGGCAGAGCCATTCCCAATACAGTCCTGCCCTCCCTGGCCCAGCTCTGCCTTTGGCCTTGCTGGGAGAGGTTAGATCCCCCAGGCCTGGTGTTCACAGCTTTATCCTCTCCTGGGCTCTGTAACTAGTATATAATTTCTGAGATTTTTTCACTGAAAATCAGAGTTATTAAGAGTTAGTTTGTGAGGGTGTGTGTTTGCTGAGAAAAAAATAATTTTGTCTAATTTAGAGTTTATATTTGAAATATAGCTATTTCAAAATGAAGGGAAAATGATATAAAGAAAAGTAAAGGGATATAAAAAGTTTGGGGGAAAGAGGATTTCAAAATATTGTGTAAACTGGCTAACATTAAACATATTTACTATAAGGGTTTTAGAATTTATTTTATAGACATTAAGCCTTAATATAAAAAATAAACAATGCAAAACTACATTTCATTCTCTTTTAGACAAAATTTTCATGTAATTCTACTAAGGAATAGTAAAAAAAATTGTTTACTTTTTGAGTAAACTTCTATTAAAGAAGAAGAGGAAAGACAGATTCTGTTTGCTTCATGCTGCCTTTATTAGGCCTTTTGATTGCATGCAAACTGTTATCTTCCCTCTATCAGAGAATAAAGATTTCTATGCTTTTTGCAGTCTTTCAATTATCACTTTAATTATCTTTTAACTGGATGAATGATTATTACTTTACAGTGATTTATGATTCTATTTTTATCAAGTGCTTAAACCTTTGACATACTTGATAGGCTATCCCTAAAGAAATTTTGATATCCAAAGTAAGTCTTCTTGCCTTCCAGTCAGAGACACCATCTTCTAGTAACTCACCAAAATGACAAACACAAACGGAAAGAGGAGAGGCACCTGATACATGTTCTCTAGGCCTTTTAGAAAATGCGGAGTTGTTCCTTTGGCCATATATATGTAAATCTACAAGAAAGGTGATATTGTAGACATCAAGGGAATGGTACTATTCAAAAAGTCATGCCACACAGATGTTACCATGGCAAAACTGGAAGAGTCTACAATGTTACCCAGCAGGCTGTTGGCATTGTTATAAACAAACAAATTAAGAGCAAGATTCTTGCCAAGAGGATTAATGTTCTTATTGAGCATATTAAGCACTCTAAGAACTGAAATGCATGAAGGAAAATGATCAGAAAAAGAAGGAAGCCAAAGAGAAAGGTACCTGGGTTCAACTGAAGTGCCTGCCTGCTCCACCCAGAGAAGCCCACTTTGTGAGAACCAACGGAAAGGAGCCTGAACTTCTGGAACTCATTCCCTAGGAATTCATGGCATAATAGGCATATAATATAGCTCACAGGAGAACTAATGGAACTGTGATATTAGGTGCTGGAACCTACATATTCCCCACGAATTCATGGCATAATAGTCACTTTGTCACATTCAATGGCAAGGCACCTCCCTGAGCTCCTGGAACCTTTTCCCTATGAATTCATGGCATAATAGATATTAAAAATAAAAGCCTACTACTACTGTAAAAATGTTTCTTATCATTCATTAAAAGTGTGGTATTTTTTTCTCCAAAGAAGGATTAAAGCAAATTTTAATAGTATCCTAAAAACCAGAAAAAAAAATGAGTCTTTTTGAATTCTAACTGTGGGGTGTTTCAAAGGGCCTCTGAAGCATCTGAAAGAGAGATAACATGTTAAATTGCATGAGGAAAATTGTCAAATAGGAAATGATGTTTAACTTTATATTTGTATAAATGTGTTAATTTGTGTTCCAAAATTATATGAGAGCCCCGAAATTATAACGTGTTAAATTGTTGTAGGCCACAGAAAATAACCAAATATCTTTGTCAATTGCATCTTTATTCATGGCCATTTTAAGTCTTGTCCATAGTAAATTAATTGCTTTATCTGGATGCTTTTTTCTGTAAGCTCTTTGTAAATTCTAAAGAGTTGAATTTTTAAGGAGGTTTATGAATAGAACAAAAACTCTGAGTGGCACCTGTGGCTCAAAGGAGTAGGGTGCCAGTTCCATATGCCAGAGGTGCCAGGTTCAAACCCAGACCCAGCCAAAAACTGCAAAAAAAAAAAAAAAACTCTGATAGTACTTTGAAATACAGACCTCTGCTAATTATTCAATTGGACTTGGCAAGAATTTCAAAAACTCCAAAGTATTGGAGGTAACCCAGGAAGTAAGAAAGTCATATGTCTAGAATCAAAAATTCCAATGGAAGAAATTGGACTTATAAAATTGTTAGCCAAACCTCAGGTAGAACAAGAGCTAACTACGTGGGATTAATGAAGGACTAAAATTATTTTTATGACTTTTTGTTGAAACATTGCTGATTCTTTTCCAGATAAACATTTCCATTTTTTTCCTACTTCTCCAATTTAAAATCAGTAGAAATTAAAACTGTTTTTCTTTTTCATTTTTTCTTTTTTTATTTCTTACATATACATGTGTTTATTAGGTTTCCACTTTTTGCCTTCACAGAATTAAAAAGGCTTAAATTTTAATAACAATAACAATGCTTAAGATAAGGACTAGAAACAAAAACCTCATAAAGAATGAGCAAAGATAAATACATTTAGAAAAGAAGTCAGAGGATTGCTGCATCGAAATATTAAGCAATAATAATAATGCAAAGAAAGTAACATTCTTATTGTCAGGTCAGATAAGAGTATGTCTATTATAGAATGCTTTGACTCTGAGGTTTAGTATGGAATCATCAGTTAACTTCTTCTTATTTTTTTTCCCAAAGTCTCAAAAAATAGACAACATTTATAAATAAAAATAAAAGATAATTTCAAAAAACAGATCATGCCAAATCTTATAGACAATAGAAAAAGAAGAAATACTTCAAAATCATTCTACTTAATCTGGATATACCTGATATTAAAATTGGAGAAAATATATGATTAACAAGGGGAAATTACAAACATATTTCACTTATACCTGAGGATGCAAAAACATAAACAACATATTAACAAGTTGAATTAAAATTAATGTTTAAGGGCAGTCAGTGCCTGTGGCTCAGTCGGTAAGGCACTGGCCCCATATACCGAGGGTGGTGGGTTCAAACCCACCTCGGCTGAATGGCAAAAAACAAAAAACTAGCCAGGCATTGTGGCGGGTGCCTATAGTCCCAGCTACCAGGGAGGTGAGATGAGAGAATCACTTAAGCCCAGGAGTTGGAGATCGCTGTGAGCTGTGTGATGCCATGGCACTTTACCCAGGGCCATAAAGTGAGACTCTGTCTCTACAAAAAAAGAAAAAAAAATTAATGTTCAAGTAATAATAACTGTGTTTTTCTTAACATCTTAAAAAATAAAGCTGGACAACGTCATATAAACTTTGGGAGAAATCATTGCAGCAACTTAAACATTAACAGCCTCTGCCTGTTGATGCTTGGACTCCTCGGAAGGTTTGCTGGAACAAAAGCCTTATTCAAACTCAATTCAGAAAAATCTGTCAGATTGCCACTGGCTGCTCCCTGCAAATGAAGATGCTTGAGACTAGAAAAACCAGCTTGTAAATTGCTCTAGCTATAAAACTTTGTTGTTCTTCTGTTTCTATAGAAAAGCCTCTTATTAATGATGTGTTTGCCTCTATCATATACAGAGGCCTAACTTTTAAAGCCCATCCGCAAGATCAGCACCTGGAATAGGACACAATTGTTTAACTGAACTGACTTAGTCTCAGTTCTAAGAGAAGGAGTCAAGATATGGGCTGCTTGTTATAAACCATGAGGTTTTCCCTACTTTCTGAATCTCTCACAACCTGTTACCCAAATTTCTCCATAGCTACCAATACTACTTTAATATGTAAAACTTTTTTTTTTTTTTTTGCAGTTTTGGCTGGGGCTGGGTTTGAACCCACCACCTCCTGCATATGGCACCAGCACCCTACTCCTTTGAGCCACAGGCGCTGCCCTAATATGTGAAACTTTTTGAAAGTAAAGTTTCAAATAAGGAACTAAAGGAAGCCAAAAATATACCCCCAAATATACTTCTTTGACATGTTTTGAAATGGCTATTCAGAGGACCTGGAGACAGAAATAGCCCAACAAAGCTGCCTTGTGTGGAAGAGATTTGCATCTATACACTAATGAAGTAAGTAACTAACCCCTCCCCACCCCCCAATCCCTTCTGTCCAGATCTAGGAAAGAGTAACTCAATCACAGGCTACCATCTATTCTTTTTGAGAGCAGCTACATACACGGTTTCATTTATATAACAAGCCTGCTCTTGCCAGCCATGCCTTTCCTCTTCTTTCCCTCCCTTGACCTGTCTTGCCATGCTCCAAGTCCCTATTCTTTCTGTAACCACAAGATGGTATGAAAGCATCAGCCGTCTGGGCCTTTCTTTAGGTTTTTATATTTTGCATGACTACCATGCACACACGTGTGCACATTAATAAATTTTGTATGCCATTTGTCGGTTAATTTGCAGGGAAAGGGAAGTTTTTCCTTGGTCCTACATTATGTTGAAAACAATTTTTCCACACCTAAAGGTCACATCAATTAATGTGAAAAAGCCTATCTTTTGCCAAAACTTCTCTTATTGTGGCTCTAACATTGCCTCAGTGGTTATTTTCAAATGTTATTATGCAATTAGGATGCATTTGACTGACATCCAAAAACACCCCTGTTTGCATTATCTTGCATGTTTCTGAGCCCAAATACCACCATCAATGGCATGTCAGCAGATATGGATTTAGGGAAAGAATTAACATTTTGTTTCCCAATGATAGGGATTAACAAAGACATTGTTTTCTCCAATAAAAGTTTGGACTAAATGATTTTTTCCTATCCAATACTTTGACCTCCAACTTTTTACTAGGATTTATTTATCTTCCATTTATTCACAGAAATAATTACACACAGAAAGATATTAATTATTCCTATAAGAAAATAAAGCTCTGGCAAATCATTCCAAGAACTTAAGGGTATGAAATAGTGCTAAGGAAAAAAAAAATACATGTTGGCACAAGTAAATAGCTCATTTTGAAAATGGAGAGGAAGAGACTTTTATGAAATGGAAACCATACATAAAATGTTTAGAAAAGATCAAGGTCCTAGGGTAAGTGTGGGGCCAAAATACACCAGGCATGGTGTTGGCCATGCTCTTAACCCACATATTCTCTGGGTACTTAGAAAGCAGCCCCAAACCCTCATCCTCTGAGAGCCTTCCTGCTTGCAACTAGCTGTCAGGCTAAATGTGCCCAGTAGACAGATTTCCTGAGAATATACCTTTCCTCTAAAGTGGATGGTAATACCTATCTTAGATTAGCTGTTGAAGGGACTAAATTAAATTCAGAGATGTAAAACAAGCACAGAGCCTGGTGCAAAGTAATTTCTCATAAATCATAATAATAATTCTTTTTTTTTTTTTTTTGAGACAGGTGCTTTCTCTGTCACCCAGCTGGAATGCAGTGACAAAATCACAGCTCACCAAAACTTTGAATTTCTGGGCTCAAGCAATCCTCCTGCTGCTTCAGCATCCAAAAGTCCTGGAATATGGGTAGGCATGATGCACTGTGCCAGCCAATTATAATTATTATTATTGTTTTGGAAAAATTACATGCTCCCAATGTTTTTATTTCAGAATGTTCTTATTACTCTTCCCTGCCCCTTACCACTCTCTGTTAACATAGAGATAAGATAGAGTTTTCTATTCTGACCTTTTTTTTTTTTTTTTTGAGACAGTCTCACTTTGTCATTCTTGGTAGAGTTCTGTGGTATTGGTTCATAGCAACCTCAAACTCTTGGAATCCAGCGATTCTCTTGCCTCAGCCTCTCAAGTAGCTAGGACTACAGGCACCTGACACAATGCCTAGATAGATTTTTTTAGAGACAAGGTCTCACTCTTGTTCCAGCTGGTCTCAAATCCATGAACTAAAGCAATCCATTCCCCTTGGTCTCCCATGCTGGGATTACAGACATGAGCAAGCGTTCCTGGCCTACTCTGATTTTTCAAAGAAAAAACCTAAAGCTAAATGTTTTGACTCAAGTCATCTTGATGGTCAAAGGCAAGTGATATACTTGTACTTAATATATGTGATTCCAGGGGGTTCCAATGAAGATAGTATTGACCTTCGTGGAATATTTGGGAAATTTATAGGGACATTTTTGGATGCCCCATTGACTAGGGAACACTATTGGTAGTGTGGGAACAAGAATGCTAGGCAATCTAGCACTATAAAACATTATTCCCCATTTCTCAGAAGTTCAAATATTGTGTCAGACATTTTTACAGATTAAAAAAATTTACACATGCTTACCTACGTTAAAGTCTAGATCTTTTTTTATATATACAAACACAACTTGTATATCAATATACTTCTTTAAAAACCCAAAGACTTGGAATAGAGGTTATTTACTCTTGGAACAGAGTATTTCATTATTTTAACAATTATGATGCCCATAGCAGCACAAACCAGCTGTCAGCCCCACAGATGTGCCTATGTTCTTTCTTTTTTACACAAAATTGAAAAAATGAACCTATAAGAAAAACTGAACATTTTACAAAAACACATTAATAGAGTTTATAAAAATAATCATCCTTGTAAGAGTTAAAACAGAAGTTTGAAAACAATAAATATTACCAGTGGAAGTTTTATCATCAAATAAAGATTTCTCAACAAATAGCACAAATTATCACAGATGGGGTTAGGCATATAACACTGGAGAAAAGATAATCTTACCAACTGTATGATAGGCTTTTTAGTGTGATGAAGGATAAAAATGTAAATGAGATAATATAGTGCTTTTCATTAAAGAATAATATTGTTTTAAGAATACCAGTAAGGGGTGGCACCCATGGCTCAATGAGTAGGGCGCTGGCCCCATATACCGAGGGTGGTGGGTTCAAACCCGGTCCAGCCAAACTGTAACAAAAAAATAGCCAGGCATTGTGGTGGGCGCCTGTGGTCCCAGTTACTTGGGAGGCTGAGGCAAGAGAATCACCAGGAGTTGGAGGTTGCTGTGAGCTGTGTGATGCCATGGCACTCTACTGAGGGTGATAAAGTGAGACTCTGTCAAAATGCTGACAGATGGCAAAATTCAGCTGTCTCATAAGTAGCAATCAAATGAATATGTATTCTGAATGATGAGGCCTTGCATTTATATAATGGTTTTAAAGAGGAAAAAACAATAGAGGGAATGATTTTTAAAAACCTGTCTGACAAGGAATGCAAAGTAGTTGTCAATGACTGAAACTCTTAAAATTAATTAATGGGGAAAAGTATTCTCTTACCCTAAATTGTTGCTTATGCAAAAGATAAATCTGCAACTACGATTGGTTAGCAACACAGATTAACAGCAGATTTACAAAAGTAGTACTAAGACAATGGGAAGAAATTCTGTGTCAAGACTGAAGCCTCAAGAATTCTGATCTGGGAGGTTCAATTCCCAGAATTCCAGCCATTTGGAGGTTGAGGCAAGATCACTTGAGCCCACGAGTCTGAGGTTACTGTGAGCTATGATGCTGTGGCACTCAACCCGAGGTGTTACAGTGGGACTGTCTGAAAAAAAAAAAAAAAAAAAAAAGGAGAGCAGGAAAAGGTCATAGACTGTAACTTGGTGCTACAGTGATGGGAAAAGAACTTGCCAGAAGTAACCTACCAGAGATTCCATGGGAAGAAGCTGCAGAGCAGAATATGAAGGATCAGGGTATTAGCAGAGCTCAACCCCCAAGAGGCCTAGAGTCCGGAGAGAAGGGTAGGAGAGCAGTGGCACTATATTTCTCCCCTGTATCTCTGGCAGTCAGTGGGCCCCCAGGTTGCTATAGAGTTCTTCTACCTTTACAAGCCCAAAAGCTACTGCTGCCAGTGAACTAGGAGCTTCTTGAGGATAAAGCATCAGGCTGCCTGTGCCTTTAGGGTCACCTCCCATCACCCCTGACCCATGTGGAGACAGCAGGTGCCATATTGCTTCTCTACCCACTGTGTACCTTTGTCCTCCCCAGGGGGGCTTCATTGCCTTCGTTTTCATCTTGCTCATTTCCACACAAACATTTCCCCACTCTAGCCCAGACTAAGGGATATGGGTTTGGTGCACCCTAGGGTATTTGTGTGACTCCAGAGCTTAGACATTCTGGGTGGGCTGCTTCTGGAGAAAGGGAAAGAAATGACTAAAAAGCTAGCTAGCTTTCTCTTATCCAGACCCTTTTCCTCCTCTTCTCCTGCCCCACTCATGGCTGCTGAGAGATGGCTGAACCAGGACTCAAATGAATTGCTTCTCCTCTTGGTTGATGCATCTGCAATGGTTTTCCATAGAATGTGGGGCTCAAACCTTTCCAGACTCTTGGATTTAGGAGTCAGAGGATATTCTAAGAGAGGAGCTTGGGAGATTTTTTTTGGTTGGGTATGTGTGTGTGTGGGGGGGGCATGTGGGCCCCATACACCTGCAGCTAAAGATTTATTCTGGTTTGCTTCTCTCTCATATTCAGGATTTAAAGATGGAAAATCCTTAGTCTCAAACTGTTTGCATTCTCTCTTGTCTTCATTCCTCCCAGTTTCTTTGTCAGGTATGTTGTTTTCATGTAGTCCTGGGCTTTTTCCAGAACGGAAAATACTGCTACAAGAATGGGATCTTCCACCATGGTATCCCCCTCAATGATTTATGTTTTCAGTACTGTTTCTTCCATGTGTAAGCCATCCATTTTTTCTTTCCTTCCAAAGTTACCTCCATTAGGATATCCAACACCAAAATCAAAGCCATCTGAAGAGTTGTGTCATAGACGATTAACATCAGATCAGTTTTCTGTCCATGAAAAGTTTTCAGAATGTTTCTCAAAATTCAATGACAACTTTGTTGATGATGGTGGAGTAGGAAAATCAAGCTAGGTTGGAGCAAAATAATGCTGCGCCATTTAGGTCCAGACTCTCCAACTCAGTGAAACAAGGCTTCAACACCTCATGGCAAGTCCAAATTCCAAGAGGACTGCACAGGAAGGTGTTGGTTTTTTTCTCTGTAATCTTTATGTTTTCCAGTTTTTTTTTTTTTAATTTTGTATCCTCCTAAATAATATCCAAGTTCCTTGAAGATACTTAACCTATGACTACTGGACATAGAGTTACTTCAAGTCAGCTACCCATACTTCTGTTTTAAAGTTTTCATATGGCTATCTCCAGAATTAGTCATAATTTCTTTTGGAGGGTCAACTTATTTTTCTTTTGTAGCATACTATATACAAACACTTCTTCATATTATTGAACATTTCACAAAATAATTTATAATTCAAATGATTATTCAATTATATAACTAGAACTAAGAGCATCTGTTGATATATTGAGTCACTATAATATTAGCAATAAATTATCAAGTAATAATATAAATTGCTAAAACATTTGGTGATACTTTTTTCAGAATATTATGGGAGTACATATGTTTTGATTACATAAATTATACTAGGTAAGTCAAAGTTAGAAGAATGCCCATCACATTGTCCCCTTAGGTGTGAGTTTACCCATCTTCTCCTACCTGCTTGATTTCTGATGAGTGTTATTTCCATACATGCACGTAAGGGTACATTGATTAGTACCAAGTTGGAACTGAGTACATGTGTTTATTCCTCCATTCTTATGATGTTTCACTTAGAAGAATGGTTTCCAGTTCCATCCAGGTTGTCACAAAGATACTGGGTTACTATATTTCTCTTTTTTTGAGACACAGCCTCAAGCTATCACCCTGGGTAGAGTGCTGTAGCGTCACAGCTCACAGCAGCCTCCAATTCCTGGGCTTAAGTGATTCTCTTGTCTCAGCCTCCCAAATAGCTGGGACTACTGACACCCGCCACAATGCCCAGCTATTTGTTGGGTTGTAATTGTCATTGTTTGGCAGACCCAGGCCAGATTCAAACCCACCAGTTCTGGTGTATATGGCTGGTGCCTTAGCCACTTGAGCTATAAGTACCACCTGCTGTATTTCTTAATGGCTGAGCAGTACACCAGGGCATGCATAACTCTATGTTTTATTAATCCATTCATGCATTGGTGGGCACTTGTGTTGTTTCTTCATCTTTGTGATCATGAATTGTTCTGCTATAAACATTTGGATGCCTGTGTCCTTTTTATAAAATGATCTTTTTTCCTTTGGATATATGACCCAGCTATGTGATTGCTGGATCAAATGGTAGGTCTACTTTAAGTTCTTCAAGGTATCTCCATACAACTTTCCATAGAAGTTGCACTAGTTTGCATTCCACCAAATGTGTATTAGTGTTCCTGTCTCTGAGTTCATGCCAACACCTGTTATTTTGGAACTTTTTGATAAAAGCCTTTCTTACGGAAGTTAGGTGCTATCTCATTGTGGTTTTAATTTTTATTTCCCTAATGATTAGAGATGTTGAGCATTTTTTAATGTGTTTGTTGGCCATTAGACTACCTTACTTTGAAAAGTTTCTGTTAATGTCTTTAGTTTACTTTTTAATGTGGGTTTCTTGCTGATTTACTTGAATTCGCTGTAGATGCTGGTTATCAGTAATAGATATTTGCATCTTTGGAATTTCTTTATTACACTAAGAAGACTTCTTTACAAAAGAAATTCAGTTTTTTAAAATATTTCCTCCCTAAGCATATCAACATAATCAGGAAAGATTAACCACAAAAGAAAAAACAAAGAGTTGTCACCATACTCTGACAGATTTTCCATCTATTCTGCTGAGGACAGTTCCAAAAGATTACCAGGGAGACATTATCTGTATAATAAGACAACCTTTGTTCACAGTGAAATTCCACCCACTTTCCACCATTTCTCCTAGAGACCAAAGAAAATATGTTACAGGTCACTGTTTGGGAACATTCATTTCCTCTGAAAATCATTTACTCCTACATCCCTAATCTCCCTTTCCCTGATGAAGAAGGGTATATAACCTGGGTTAGTGGGTAATCATTCTCTTATGATTAGCCTGTGCTGTGCATGAAAAATAATTCTTGTATGCCTTTTTCTCCTTTAATCCCTCTCTTGTCAGCTCATTTTCAGTGAACCTTCCGAGAGCAGAGGGAAAGCTTTCTCCTGGCCTCTAAACTCACCTTAGCCTGCTTATCTCAGTGTATGTAGTGACTTTTGACTCTCATCTTTTGGACTGTGGGGTTATGGTAAAAAGAGTTTTCCATTTAGGGTCTAATATAAGATCCCACCTTGTATTGAATATTTAATAATGAATCATACTGTTGAAATATTTTGGGAAGCCCAAAGACTGTCAAAGATTCCCCTCTTTCAGATTCACAGAGCTATCACAACTTTAATGATAGTCATGTATTTGTGTTGTATTTTGTAATATAAAATTACATTATCATCTATATTTACATGATTTTCTTAAGGGTAAATAAAACACAGAAATAAAACTTCCTAGTCACAAGGCTAGTGAGAGGACTGTAAATTTATTGAAAATTTTATCTTTATGTACAGTTATGTTCATTTCCACCATACTCAATTATAAAATGTTTTTGAAACTGAAAACATAATCTATTGGGTAGTCTCTAAAACATCTTCTGTGTCAACAAATCTACATAAGAGCTCTGTAATGGTTATTATCTAATGGTGGTCACTACAGGTGGTCATTGTTGCACAGTGACCATGTGGTTGTCAAACTGCAACCATTGTTTCTTTTGTGATTCCTATACTGCTCCTGGTTAGGCTGCTACACCTCTAATGTAATTGACATTCAGCGCATAGAAATGGAAAGTGGTGAATTCCATTCTCTTCTGTCTCTTAATGCTTTTTCCAAACATTTTCTGATCCTCTCCATAGTGCCTCACATTTCCATAAGCAACTTAACTGCTTTTAGCTATTATCTCAGAATAGCAATAAAATCCCTAGGGTGGAAACACCAATCAGTCTCATGTGCCTACCTATTTCTTTTGAAGGCCATTCAGTGGTCTGTGCAATACCTTTGACTCTTTTCAAAGATCATACAAACTTATAATTTTCCTGAAGATTAAGAATCTCTCTCTAAATAAGAGGGCATCCACCAAAACTGAGAGGTTTCTGTGAGTTGGTTTCCTTAATCCTTACTAACAGTCAACCCATGTAATCATAAATAAAAATAATTTGCTTTTTCTCATTATTTATGCAGATCACATTGAGCAGTTCTGTTGAGAAACAACTACTATTTTTAGGACATATTTCAAAACAAAACATGTTTCAAAACAAAATTCCTTCTACCTAATTTCTTTCATGGTTCAACTTAACTGTTCCTCTCAGTTAGAATCATCAATTGCACTCTTATGTAGACATCCCTCAGGATAAAAGCAGAAAATAATCTGTTAAATTTTTGTAAGATAGGACAAATGATCATTGAAACACAAAGCTTGACTTTGAAAAATTCTAGAATTTCTGTCAATGAATATTTTGGGGTATGCTTTCAGTGTATGTTTATTACAGAATATAGTGAGGTTTACAGAACAGCTCATTAGTTGAATTTTTCCCAAGGAAAATTTCAGAATCAGGAGAATTTT
Source organism: Arctocebus calabarensis (assembly GCA_963573935.1). Lineage (NCBI taxonomy): Eukaryota > Metazoa > Chordata > Mammalia > Primates > Lorisidae > Arctocebus > Arctocebus calabarensis. The sequence continues at coordinate 27,970 of CAUYON010055872.1, forward strand.
AGAATTGTAAGAAAATTCAGAGACAAAATACTAATATTCTGCTGTTCTACATATAAAAATATTTAGTTTTTATAAATTCTCAAACACCACAATTTTTAATTCTAAGGACCTGTATACATTTGTACTTTTAGAAAGCATTCATAAGATTCTTTTGATCATGATATTTCCAGCACTGCTAAAAACATATGGTAGACATTCATTATTTTAATCTTTTAAAAAACTATTTAAAAAAATTATACATCTATACCTTGCAATACACAGGGGATAACATCAATGAAAATTTTGTGATTCGTTAATTTGGAACATGTATTTTAAGACTGGGGTTTATATATTTCATATATAATGGTGACTGTTATAAAACTATACAGAATCAAAGTCAAGCTATTTTTTCTTTAAAATTGAAGTATTTTCTACCTAAAACATGAGGGTCCCAAGGATATTGGAAGCAAGTTGATGAAATGTCATGTATTGATTGTATTATCCCATTCATGTAAAATTTTATAAGACTATATCTATATATATGCAGACTCAGAGTTACATAAATATGTATTCATCAAAGTATAAAACAACAGTGGAAAGATGTAGGAGAAATTCTACTTAAAACTTTTTACTGTCATTAATTCAGTTGCTTTCAAAAAGGACAAATTGTTTTTACCAACATACTCAAAACATCACTGGATCCCCCTAGGTGAAGTGCTGTTCTTCAGGCCACCATTGTGATTCTGGAGTTGGGGCAAGATGTCCTGAGTGCCACAGACAGTGGCCAGGGTCCTGCTTCTTGCATTTAGCAGCCTCTTGCTTTCTAAGCTCCTTTGCTCACTGAGCTCTTTAGTGAACAAAGTTTATTTACAGAAACCTACCAGTTGTCACCAGATTCTGTGCCCTCAATCCACCCAGCTGATAAAAATCACCAGGATATGATAATCAATTTTGGATTCAGCATCTCTGTAGTAAAGCCTGGATATCTGCATTTTCAGCAAGATCATCAAATCATGCTGACATACAATAAAGTTTGAGAGCATCTGGACTTACCATATCACAGTCAATGTTCTCTGCAATGGAACAGAGAGTGCTTTCTGTGCTCCACACTTTGGCCTGTCTCATCATAATCATTGTAACCAAAAAATAATTTCAGAAACCTGAGATTACTCCTCAATGAAATAGTGAACCGGGGGGAGGGGCAAGATGGCTGACTGGAAGCAGCTTCCAACAGAGCCTCCTGTCCAAAAGGAAAGATAAACTCCAGAAACTGCCCAATTGAGCTGAAGACTGGGAGCCCAGCCAAAAGAGAAGTGATAACTGCAGGTCACCTCTGAGGCAAGCTGCGACTTCAAGAAATCAAGCTTCAGGCAGAAAAACTGAACTAAAGTTTTCTGCCATTAGGAACTTCCAGGACATGCTTCCCCCCTTACCTAATGCACCAGGAGCCTGACCTCTGCTGAAACTGAGGGAGGAGGAACAGTGCCCACCCTCCCTATCTGCCAGACCAGGCAGCCCAGCAGGTAACAGACTCCAGGGCCCCACCAAGCCCCCACCAGCCCCCAGGCCAGGGACTCCGCTGGGACCCCTGTGTGGCTCCAATCCGTGCCCCACCAGGCATCAGCTCGCCACCCACAGCGGCCAGGAACTCTACCAGGACACCCACATGGCCCTGATTGGCACCTACCAGGCCTTGGTCCACCACCAGCAGCAGCTGGGAAGTCCAATGGGACTCCCACATAGTGCGGATCTGTGCCCCACCTGGCCTCGGCCCACCTGCGCCAGGACCCTCGCCAGTCTCCGATCGGTGCCCCAGGCCAGCTGCCCACAGCAGCCAGGAACTCCACTCCACTGGGCCCCTGCTGGGTCTTGGTCTGCCACCGGCAGCAGCCAGGAACTCCACTGGGAATCCCATGTGGCCCCGATTGTCACCCTGCTGGGCCTTGGCCCACTGCCAGCAGTGGCCAGGAAGTTCACCAGGACTCCAGCGCAGCACCCATCTGTGCACTGCCTGGCCTCAGCCTGCCACCCACACTGGCCAGGGACTCTGCCAAGAAACTGCCAGGCCTCCTCCTGCCTGCCCAGGCCAGGAACTCCAAGAGCCACACAACCTGCCTCCTCCCGTACCCTCTCTGCCTCCACACCACCCCTACCCATCTGGCCAGGGACTCAGGAGGCTGCAAGACCCTTGCTGTCCCTCTGGAGTCCTCCTCTCAGCCAGAGACTGCTGGAGGCACGGGCTCCCTTTGCAAAGGCTACTGGGTGCCCCATCCCATGCCCTGCTGCTTGATCTGGGTGTGCCACACTCTGGAGCTGCTCCTGCAGCCAGAACTCCCTGGGTGGGGCAGTCCCAGAGGAGCTACACAGGGTCATTCCCTACAAAAATCCAGCAACAACAGAGTGATCCTACTGGGGTCTGATCTGGGAGAGACACC